>JBBMOE010000033.1:6516722-6634814 GCA_037975065.1 Chaetodon trifasciatus
CTGATCCATTTATTTATTGCCAAAAGACAGCTGGAGCCCCTCCTAGGGAAAATTGGTGCACGTAATCAAAGTAATGTAAGTTATGCAGGTGTCATCATGGGACGTAATCTCAAGGATTTCACCCATTTACAAACTGGTGTATGCAGAGTCGGTTTGGGGTGAAGGAGAGATAAAGCGAGAGGGGTGAGGGGGGATGGAAAACAGGAGAGCTGTCTGATTAATTAACCAGTCATAGGCTGCAGTCAAGGGAAGGCATCGGGCCTCTAGCTCATTAAACACTTCCTCGCCGCTAACCAGGGACAGCCAGTCTGTGCAAATTCTCACCCTCTGAGTGTGTACGTGTGTTTGTGCACATGTGCATGCTTGGGAATGAGGATTAGCGGCATGGGGAGTTCGCGTAATATGAATGAGCGAGGATGAACTGTTCAGTGGACCTTGATGGCACTAACTGTAAACACCCATCCAGCCTCTGCTGCTGGACGGTGTGGAGAGCCCCGGAGCACCTGCACCCATGTTGTCAGCCTGTACACCAACATGTGTGTGACACGCACTCATGCAGGAAATGTAGAAATGTCAGAGAAGCAGCGGGGGCACCTTACCATCCGCACTATTTTGAATCTGAAAGGGTAAGCAAAATGGCCAGGCTGTGCTGAGAGCAGCCACTGCCTCGTTTAGTGCTCGTCTTGTGAATGGCAACAATTGCCTGGAGAGCAAAAGGTTTGAAGAAAAATATGTAATTATTGTCTTTCTGCCTGCTGTTTCTCTCCCTGCCTTTCTATCCCCCTCCACCTTTTTCTTTTAAAATGTTTCTCTCAGCTCTGTCTCTCTTAAAATTTTTTACTAAGATGCACGAAGACTCTTACACCTACTTTCCAGATTTCCACAGGATCTATGTACTGCAGAATTATAGATTTCTGTGTACTGTTTATTATATTACTGTGTATCAAAGTGTGCACTCTTTGACACTAGAATACCACTTAGTTGCATTGGGATACTAAGCAATATCCAGATTTAAAATGCATGCATTTCGTTCCTCATGTCCCTTTGAAGGTACAGGAAGCTAATGATGTGGAAAAGAAGTAAGGGGGGGACAGAGGGAGACTATTTCTACCAGAGTGGGAAGCATGAAAGGCGGAGGCATTTGATCCTAGATATCTTAAAGGCTCCAGAGGTGCACTGTAGCTTTCTAATAAGCTCTTTGAAGACCACCGTCACAGTGTGTCCTTTTACCACCAGGGTCTTAATGCAGCTTTGCCACAAAGGCAGAAATGGGCCTTGGATGCTTTCAAGTCTTAACCCGGTCAGAGCAAGACTAATGGTTCAGATGTTAATGCATTTTCTATTCCAACCTGCAAGCCCCATTACCTGAGGGTTTTTTTTCAAACCTACATCTTCTAAGTTATGGGAAAACATATTTTGCTGAAAACAGAGTAATGCATCTCTCACCTAAAGCTTAAATCTTTACACATTCAAACTCTTACATTTACTCCTGTTGTATTTATCATGCTGAATCCTTATTGCCACAAATATATGTTGAAATTCCTCAGGAAAGAATAATAAAGCAGCTGCTCACATGCTGGTGGCTGCACTGCTGAAACGATACAAAGGTAAAAGAAAACCTGCCTTTGCCAAATTTGAATCCATCACTGAGCAGAGCATCAGGTGTGCAAGGAGCATCATGTTCACTATCCTGTTGACTGCGATCCTTTCACACTGACAGAACTTTTTTATTTCATGCCTCAGCAGACTTCACTACGCGGTGCGTGGAAATGAGTCCTAACGGACATCGCACATAGGGTGTGGCGTTTGCATGTCTACCAAAGCGGTGAACTTCAGTGCTTCATTTGAAATGAGAAAGGGGATAATCTGCCTGAAATAGAAGCACTCTTATCCAGTGTTTGTAGATGTTATGAACAGAATAAACTGACCTTTGCCTACTGATGGAACTTCACCGGTAGATTAGAATAACTGGAAATGAATGTGTGGCTGACTGCCTGGCTTTGTGCCTCTGTAAAAAAAAAAAGAGGTGTGAATAAGAAATGACTGCTCATTGTTCACTCTGTCACATGCTGCTGTCACCTTGTGGAAAGACCAGTGATTTTCTCTTGGATTGTGAGGCAGGTACAACAACAGAGGTTGTACTGATTGTTGTTTGAAGCGGGCAGTGACACTCGATGAGATTCAGCTGCGAGCGTGTCTCGGATTGCTTTGTTGTTTATGGCTTTGTGGCAATCAGCATTTTTTATTATGTTTTAAATAAAGGATGCTTTTGATGTTAGTGCCATTGTTTCACATCAAGAGAGACATTTTAGACAGACTGTTGTCACCACTGCTGCTTATTAGTTGTACAGAAATGACTGTTAAGAAAAGCACTCAGTGTTTGTTTAATACTGTGTGTAGACATGCTGATGTCGACCCATCACTTGATTGCATTGTTTCCTGGGGGAAACAGTGGCATACGAAGTACCACCACTAGTTTTGATTGCCACTCTGTAAATTAGCTGCTGCAACATTATTACCTTTTTATCTGTCGGTGGCCAGGCAGGATTTGCGTGCACATGGACATATCAGCATGCATATTAGTAGCATATTGGCTCTTTAGTACTCATCGTTAAGCACTTATTAATGCCTTATTCTGGGGGTTAGGGTTATTACTCTGAATAAGCAGTAATTAGGAGGTCTTTCAGGGAAAACTCTGAGTTAATGGCCTAGTAGTTGTAGAATACTGTCACGTAGATATGGATGCAAATGCATCAATTAGTACTTTATAATAGCCACTAAGGAGTCAATACTCTTAATATACATGCTAATAAGCAACTAGTTTATAGTGAAAATGTGCACTGTAATGTTAAGTGTTACCAGACAATCATTTTCAATGTAATTAGTCCACAGACAGCTTGACCACTGATTTAAAAAGCGACAACACACTGTCTCTATCACTGTATAATATGAACCTGAAGTGAGTGTGGTAGGCAGGTCGATTTCAGCTTCTTTTGAAGCAAATGTATTGTCGATCATGAGCTGCAAACTGGGTCAGGAAATTCACTTCCAAACTTGGTTTATGTAGCATTTTCTATTCTTGTTGTGTCTTGCATTCATGCAAGATTTTTTTTTTTTTATGTGTGAAAACAGGAAATATGTTTATGCAAATGCTCATCATATTTTTATGGTTCTGCAAAATCTGAGAAGAGAGGATAAAAGAGAATAAAACTACTAAACTCCCGTCCTGGAAAATGATTGTATGCTGTGTTTTTAGGTAAATTGAGAAGTGTGGGTTTTTAGTAAAGGTATACATATGAGCAGACATTGAATTCTGCATCTAAATAAGCCTTTCTTCCCCTTCAAAAGTCTACACAACCCATATATCGGACATCAAATGACAGTTTACTGGTTTAAAGCTGTGGTGGATCAATAAACAGTAGGCTGCAGTTTTTCAGTGCACAAACATCACCATGCTTCAAAGTAAACGTCTAAGTACTGTGGGAAGGGTCAGAAGAGACAACTAAGGAAAAAAGATTCAGGTTTTAATTGAAGCTACAGAGAGCCACATTTAAAAAATAGTGCAAGTTTCTTCCCTTTTCCAGGCTGTCAGACGCAATAAGAGGCTGGAGCCGCACAGAGGATAACTGACGGAGGTTTTTCGGCTCTAATAGCTTCTGGATCTGGCAGCCAAAAAAAGAAGAGAGATACTCAATCTAAATCAGCCTTTTCTGTAATGAATATTTGAATTAGGAGTGGCAGGGAAAGGTCTGTCTGTGCATGTGCATGTAAGAGTGGAGAGCAGGAGGGAAGGTATGAATTTATCCCGGTGACAGGTGAGATAGAGAGGTCTGACCCTCAGCTCGCTCATGAAGAAAACTAGGCAGCCAGCATGCATGGAAGAGATGACAGGATTTATTTCTTTGCCTCTCCATACTGCCAATCTTTTTTTCATATATACTGAACATGACACACTGCTATTATCAATTGTCCATGAGATCTTACAGAACTATATGTTTTATTGGATTCTGTTGATGCTGCCATTGGAAAAACGTCTCCATCACTCAAAATAAATGTAATAACAGTGAAGAAGATTCTTCTCCTCCTGTCCACATGTAGATTCTGTTATATTGGGTAGCCACCTATGTAATCGAGGTGCTGAACAGGAGATCTGAAGTGGTCTTATGGTCTTTGTGCCCTTATGAAGTTGGTCATTTAATTTTCTTGGAGAAATAAGGTGAGACTGGTGTTATTGCAGCAACTTTATTGCTTATTTCTTACATCAGTTATTTTGTTGTGGCAGTTTTGCTAGTGTGTTTGTGGCTGATGGCTCATGAGCTTTCCTTGCAAGTGCTGCTACATTGTCCTTATTTAAAGAGAAGATTGACTAAAGCAGCATACTAAGTTACTGTATTCTGCTATTTTATCTTAAGAGGGAATAAATGAGATTCTATGTCCAGAGTGTCCGTCCAAGATTATGTCAAGCAGCGTCTTAATCCACACTCTTCATGAGGGCCAAGGCGGTGCCACTTCTCTTTGTAAATATGATTCTGTTTGTGAAGTGATTTCACTATGGCTCTCTGTAAATCAATTGAGTATCACTATTTAAAATCCAAGGACTTGGGGATTGATTGAAATACGCTGAATCTTTGATGTCTTAAGAAAGATATTCAGCCTTTTGTGCTGTTTAATGAAGATCATTTTTTAGAGGCCTTATCTAAATGAACCATAGACAGATTGATCAATAAAAGCAGTGGCACCTGGTGGCTTTTGACGTGGAGATGTAACACTCAGATGCTTTTTTGAAGCTTATCAGACCAAAGTGTGCTGACATCATTGACGAGCAGAATTCAGCAACGAGCAGACAAAAGACTTGAGCACCGCAATGGTCCAATGGACAATCTGGTGGAGAACTACAGCTGGAAGGCAGGTGCATACTGTTTAAATGCAGAGCAGATGAGAGAATTAGGAGAATGTGTGACAGTGTGGGGATCAGTTGATGGGCAGACCTGCACTGAACCCCATTCATTTTTAGTGTTCCCAAGCACGCTCGCCTGGATAATTTATAAAAAGATAGCTTTTTTTTCACACTTTCAGGCATTAGCTGACCTCTCATGTAGTCACTAGTGGCATTTGATGTAGCCAGCTTTAGTTGATGTGTATTATAAGATAATGGCTTGTTGATTTTGTGAGCAGCAGCCATGACATCAAGGCCTGGATCTAGCACAACCAACAAAAGAGTGTAAGACCATGGGTGGAGGAACAAATTGGACATGAGTGAGACATAAATGCTTCGTCCATGACCAGGGTTCAGCCCTGGTCCTGCCTGATAGACACTGTGCCTATGAAAACTGGACTTTCCCTAAAAACAGCAAGTGGAAGACTGCAGTGGCTATTTTGAACACTTGAACACTGTGTTCTTCCACCCGTCTCTCCCTGTAGGGGATTGAATGAGTTTCTTTGAAGAAAAAAATTAAATGTTTGCTTGAATGCAGTCGCTTGCCTATTTTGCACTATTGATTGAACTTCTTTCTTTGCCTAAACTGAGCAGTTGCTTTCATTCATTGATATTCCCTTGTTGTGCATGCTGTGTGAACGTCTTAACATAAGACAACATTAGGATGTGAGTAATTATGACCACAGAAGCCCGATAAGTATGGAAATGCAGACATTACTGTCAATGTATTCTACGTTATGGGAGCAGTCCCCCTTCTCTCCCAAATTAAACACAGAAATACTGATTATTGCTGTCCCTTCACCATTCCCCAGGAAAAAAATATATTATATATTGAATATAAGTGTAGTCAACCTTGAAATCATTTCATATTATGCGTTAGTATTTACTGAAAGTTGCTGCAAATGGAGTCTCTGCTGCCAGCTGACTCACTGGAAACTATTCAAACAGGTTGACAGGAGCTGTTTAGAGATATGTGAACCCTGTGACCTAGTGGTGGCGAGATCAAAGTGGGTTGCAACTCTCTTTTTCAATGGGTCTGGTGATGGGTGAGAGCACAGTGAGGGCTGAGCGGGGAGGGCAGGAAAATAATTTGCTTATAGCCACGTAAGACCGGTGAAAGGCTTTGGCCGAGACACAGGTTCACCAGCAGTGCATAGTCTCTATGGGCAGCTGTTTGTAGCTGGTTGGCCAGTATTCCGCAGTGCAGGCTACAGTGCAAATGGTGATCTAATTGGAATTTGTTCATAATATCGATTGTGCTGTGGCACTTCCGAAATTGAGTCGTTAAAGGAGATTAGCTGCTGCTAAATTGGTCCTTTATTAACCAGCAGATGAGGAATGACACAGAGGAGGCTGTGCATTAGCACATAGATACCATCAACTCCTGCTGCACCACTGTCAGCACGCTGGACTGTGCATCGGAAAAAACACATTAGCCAGTGTTTCCCAAGAGGGGGCAAGAAGCAAGACTAAAAAGCAGCCTGATGAACAGTTGATTGCAAACACATATAAGGCTGAGCTCTAAAAATGTACTGTGTAGGAAGGGTGTTCAGTCTCAATAATGGTGATATACGAGCGCAATGTGTGCAAGGAGCATTGCTGTGAAGAAATGTGAGTTCTTCCCACACTTTAGCACAGAGGCTTTGTTTAGATTTAGTGCAGCCAGCGAGTACACAGTATCTGGTAGAGGATCCTCTGATTTAGCAAATATTCTGAAAATCTCCAGATATCCTCACAATTAAATGCACATAACAATGGTA
This sequence comes from Chaetodon trifasciatus, assembly GCA_037975065.1. Classification (NCBI taxonomy): domain Eukaryota; kingdom Metazoa; phylum Chordata; class Actinopteri; order Chaetodontiformes; family Chaetodontidae; genus Chaetodon; species Chaetodon trifasciatus. Next base: position 6,523,419 of record JBBMOE010000033.1, read on the forward strand.
GAATAATTGCTTGTTAAGAATTGTTTGGGTTTTTTTCTATAGATTTTGGTGCTGAAGGTTTGGTCTTGCAGTTACCTGCAGAAACCTCAGACCGTGTTTACTTGGATAATACAGTAATATTGTACCCTACAGTGTTCTGCTCCTTCCTCAGTCTCATCTCCTTTCCTATCCTGTATCATTCTCCTTCATCACATGTATTGATAAACTGCTGCCATGAGGCTGTGAGCCTGAATGGGAATTAATTTAGTCTCTCTCTTGCCATCTGTGGAAGGAAAAATAGTTGTCTAACTGCTGAATTATTCAAAAGCAGACGTCTTTCGGCCAGTTTGAAGATATTTTAGAGATGACTGAAACTGTGGTAAGCTGAAGCAGAAAATATGTAAAGGCAATAAAGGGAAGAGATTTGCAGGGATATGAGGGCTCCGTCTAACACAATTCGCTTTTGAGCTGCAACTGTTTCTGAATTTCTTGTTTCTGATGCCGAGTGCTTTTCTTCCCTTTTAGAAACCTAAACTACCCACACGCAGTCACACACAGACCAGGAGAAGTGGGAGATTTCTGGCTCGGTCCTTATTTCATTTACTGGTGATGCAATAGAATTTCTTTTCAGAGAAAGGTGACTTTCTGCCGGTCAGTGACAAATGAACTCTGACAGCAGAAGTGAGCACGCACACATTGCAGTTTCTAAAGCCTAATGCAATTGATGAGGGAACGCCGAGAGGTGAGGCTTCATTTTCACTCACACTCCGCAAGAACAATACGGGGCTGTTGTTGGTCTCTGCTATTTTCTCGGGGGTTCAAGCCACAGATTCACTCCCAAGCTTCATGATTGGCATTATTTATCTTGAATCTTTGAATTTTCTTCATCCAAAACAACTTTTTGCTTGTGCTGTCATCACGAACCCGTTGGTGATTTTGAACTGTGATGCAATTAGGTGAATGATTACCCTCAGCATTGAGTGTGGTGCTTAGTGCGATCAAAGAAAACAGTGCAGGGTCAGGACCTTAACTCACTAGCGATGCAGTCCGAGACCTGCTTTGACCTTAATGTTTGTAGCTGCAGGTGCATTAATTGACTAGGTGTTTGCTGGCAGCATCATTCTGGTTTACCACCAGTCAGGTCGTTAATAATTTGAGCCAAGCAGGAAGACAAAACCAATACCGTCAGACTAATTTGCCCGTTCCTGTGTTTTGCTGGAAGCCGGCCCCTGATGACCTGCTGGTTTAGTAATGGAGGAACAAAGAAAGTAGAGACTGAAGTGATGTTTATAAGTAAACCAACAGTAAAACAGGACATGAAATAAATGGATTTCAAAGTGACCTTCAGTGAGTCTGTGCTACATTGTTGAATTTGAAAGGCTTGTACAATAAATAATTTCAGAGGAAAGAGAAGCATTGTTTTGGAAATCAACAACAAGCAGTTTTGTTTTGTTCATATGACCTCGCTTCCATAAAGCCAAATGACTTTGCATTGAAACACACTGTGCCATGCCATCAAATTGTCAAATTCACACTTTAGTTTTATTCTTTGTGTCTTTTTCAGTGCTTGGTGGCCAAGAATCTCGTGGGGTGCTGAGGAAAATCAGTGACATGCTGGAGGTCATTATGAAGAGGATGGATGCTCTGTCTAAACTGGGTAACACCACAGAAACCCACAGGCTGGATGAGCTCAGCTCGGCCCTGGACAGGTACAACATCTTGGTTTCCATTGTCTGGTTGGTTTCTAATGCCTGTCAAATGTGTTTCACTTTAGATCCGGCTAATGTAACGTGCTGTTGTGTAAGGTGTCTGAGGAAGGCTGCGTATTATCTGCACAAACATGAGGAAATTGGAGTAGACTGGTGAAAAAAGCACTTTGTTCTTCTCATTCTTTAAAAGAAATGGTACTCACTGGAGCGATTTTCAAAAACTGTGCATCAGACACACTAAGTACAAAAGGTACACTGGAGGTATGGGGTGGGGCTGATGTGTATTTGGATACAATTTTTGTCTTCAATGTCAGTGAGTTAATAATCTGCTGATGATAACAATAACTAAACCATCACTGTGGCCTACATCACATATAGGATGTATGTATTTGATAAATATCCTGGTGCTCTGGCTTACACAGATGCGATGTAATTATTATGAAAGGCCTCTTTCTCATGAGAGCCAGCCTGTCGACTTAGGAGTCTTAACTGACCAAGGACATTGAACTTTTTAGTATCAGCAAAACTGGAAAGTGTTGGAGGTGGTGGCTGTAATGCTGCCAGTCGTGATGGAATCATGCTGAAAGTCTGGGAAAGAGCAGCAGCTCAAAGCTGTCAAGGTTGAATTGCAGAATATTCAGTTCAGCTCTCACCTGTGTGCTAAAGGTTAAATTCATTGGCATAGCAACGGTAAGATTAAAACATGGAGGCTGAAGACAACCTTAGAGATACAGTGTGGAGTAAGGAAGCGGGCCAAGTATGGAGCCCTGGAGCATCCCAGTAGAGCAAGCACCTGCTGTGAAAGGAGGCTCGTGCTGCAGAAACCTGGTGTTGAAGAGGATGATATGTGTTAGAACAAACCCCATTCCTCTCCCTGGGCAGCTGGAGAAATGAAAGAGACTGTCATATCAAAAAAAAAAAAAAAAAAGAGCAGGGGTCTTGCTGCCAGCCCTGAGTTGTGGGTGCTCTATGGTTGCCGTGGCAACAGACCTTTTTTTTCACGTGCCCGCACCTGCTCAGGGTTTGAGGAGAGGAAGCTCCCCTCCTGTTTCTGCCTCTGCTGCTCGTTTCCCTCCCGGACATCGCCTCCCTCTTCCTCACAGCTGGGAAATATCTCCTCTGAAATCCATTTCAATAGAGCCTGCGCTGCCAAACAATAACAGTAACCACCTCTGATCATATTAAAAGGCATTGTAATAACATTTGCAATTTAGTCTGGCCTCTGTGTAACTGCTACTACTACAAATAATGAACAATGACAGAAGAGGTGCCACACCTCACCTGACCTGACTTTTCAAAAGCCCGGGGGGAGATATTCATTGTACTCTGACCAAATCTCTGCATGTCATTATTTTTATCTGCGGTTTCATATTACACTTACAGAATTTAATTTTCTCCGCAAAATGCCCTGTGGATATACTCTCAGTCATATAGTTCTGTCATTTAATTGGCTTCTTAGGGAGTAAACTGGAAATGCTACAGTGAAAAAGGCCAACTTGGTGGTTAAAATGTACCTCATGCTGATACTTCTTGGCCGTATTTTATGTCACTCAGGTGATTAAAAAACTCTGTATGGCTCAGGGTCAGGGTTGACCCCAGAGATCAGTGTGAGATCTTTAGGCGGGAAATGCTTTGCCCACCTGGTATATTGTTAAAAAGCAATTAGATTGTCCTCATGCTCTTCAACAGCAGACAGCCTCTCCCGGGTCAGAGTCCCTGCAGTGTAAATATGCGATGGCTCTGTCTGAGACCAGGACTGTGTCTGCTGTAACAGACAGCCGAAGCTTTTGTGTCACTGCATAACAATCATTGCTCTGTGTGTGTATTTTCCTGTACCGGAGCATCTGTGTAATTGGCAATTAATTTGTGCTGACCTGCTCCTCTAAAGGATAGAGGAGAACAGAAGAGAAGGTTTGGCCACCACTTGCCTCCTGGGCACAACTTGGAAAAATGTAATTGGGGTTTAGGATTATGTTAAGTTATGCATATAAGCACGCTTAGCTTACTTTCCCCTGGCACACGCACAGAAATACACGCTGCCTCAATGAAATCAGAGTTTTATTGCTCAATCTTCATCTGGCTCAGCACTGCTCTGTTCGTTGCTGTGAGTTTCCCCAGTTTACATATTCAGAGCTGTTTAATGAGAAACGTAAATCCCAGCAAAACTACCACACAACAAGAGAAGCTCATTAAAATGATTCATTGGTGTGTTTGTTTTCATGTAAAACAGGGCAATGATACAGTCGTACCACGAATGAATGCCGGTTGATTATAACACATGCAGCAGCGCGCATCATTAAAGTCATGCGTTGATGTGCAGAAGTTGAGGTAAAGGTCTACTTTTGATGATATCCAGTGGGCCTGAATATGTGCTGAGTCGAGTAGAGATGAGGATCACGCTGCAAAAGACTTTCCACCATTTTAATGGGATCCACCAGTAACTGCAAGCATAAAGTATTTACAAGCTTTCCTCTTGCAAAATTCAACCAGCGAGTGCAACACACACAGTTTTCAAAATGATGATCGCTACTAAATATTTACAAGTGCCCAAACTCAATGTGACAGTGTGACATCGTAAACAAATGCAATTCAAATAAAAGAAGTTTCTTTCCAAAAAGTTCCACCAAAATAAAAGCCTCCACCCAGTCACTTAAGGATTTTAGAGAAACGTACAACTTTAGGTTGGAGTGCTAAAACAATTAATTGAAAACTCATTTCCATCTGTTTTAATAATCAATTGTTTCGCAGATTTACTCAATTTGTATTTTTTTTTTTCTCTTTCCTTTTTGTAAATAAGCGTTATGGTGACATCTACAGGGATCACCAGCAATTTTGATAATGGATTAATTGTTTAAGTAATATTTCAAGTAAAAAATGCCACAAATTGACTGGTTCCAAATGTTTTCCACTATTTCCTGACATTTTATAGACCAAACAGTTAAGAGTTTCAATTAGAAACAAATCTCTAGATTAATCAACGATGAAGATAATTACTTGCAATTATAGTCAACGTGACTTTTAGACTTCAGATTTCTTACAAATAGAATATTTTTTCGGTCTCAAGAATATTTTATAGTTCATTGCATAAATCCATTAGCCACTAATGCAGCTTCCCGCAGTGCGTTTCTCAGGCGTCTTTCCTTTGACTGTACAGAAAGGTAGTTACACAGGCAGAAACATTCGGAAAGCTATCTCTTCTCCTTTGGTGTTTGCACCTTGTAGAGCAGTTAATGTGCCAAGGGCTTGTTTCTGGAAAGACTGCACATATTGTAGCAAGCCTTGGAATATATTTTGATGAAATTGGGCTCTGGGGACTGACGTTCTGGACTGAACAAAGTTTCAGATCATTTGCTGGTGCTCTGTTTCATAGACATGTTACAGATTTCCAAAATCTCTCGGAACTGTAGCGTTGCACTGTGATGAATATTATAAATGCTCTTCTTCTTCTTCTTCTTCTTCTTCTTCTTCTTCTTCTTCTTCTTCTTCTTCTTCTTCTTCTCTTTATTCCCTCTGTTTCATCCCCCATATCTCCTTCTCCTTTGTAAATATTGGTTCCTGATTGTTTTGCAAACAGCTTCCAGGCCACAGAGGTCAAGTGCAGTGAAACACATTTGCTAACAATCTAATTGTCTTCTGTTTTTATTTCCCCCGGGGTCCCGCTTTAATATTCCGAGTTACTTTTTTATCTCGACAAATAAATTATCTGTCAGTGTTTAAAAGCTTTTTCGATTTCACGCCTCAAGTTCTAGACAATTAGTATTTCTTCCACTACTTCACGCTCACTGTGAAGGGTGGAAAACAACAAATACGGCTAGATGAAGGGAAGCTATAAAAGAAAGATAGAGTTTCTTTTGAAGGTGCCTGATGGTAGTTTGAAGAGAATTATAGATGGTTGTTGCTGGCATATTTTTAGATAATCTCCTATTCTTTGTGTGTGTGTTTGTGTTTGTGTTTGTGTTTGTGTTTGTGTTTGTGTGTGCTGTGCATGATCAGGATTCAGCCCATAGGGTTAGTGGAGCGGATTCAGGCCATAGCCCAGAACATGTCCGACTTGGCAGTGAGGGTGGAGCAAATCCTACAACGCAGCATGGCCAGCAATAGAGGTATTTGAAACACACACACGCGCGCACACACACACACACACATACACACCTGGAGAATGCCAAATATAGCCAGCCCTTCGGATGAATCCCCCCCTGTCCAACTCAAATCCATCCAATCTGCAGACACTTCTCCTCTCAGCCCATATAAGCCCCACTGTCAAACCTGGATCCAGTCTAACACTTGAATGCACAATTTATGTCTAACGTGCACTTGCTGGTTGATCATATAGAACATGACAGACATTATTCACGCAACATTACCCGTTCAAGTAGCAAGCCGCTCTTTGCGTCAGGGAGCGAGACCTCCTGTGCAGCACAGTGCTCCTCTGTTGTTGCCTTATCATAACCACGCAACTGAAGGATGTTTAAATCATACTGATGAATTGCTACCTAGTTAATGGGATCCAAGCCTGTCTGCTTTCTTTATTAGCCTTCACTCTCAATTTCTTTATTGGGCACAGAATAGAAATCAGACAGCGCAATTTAATTCACAACTCAATTCCTCTCCTGTATCAACTGCATTGCACTTTATGACTCTTCAGCTCACTGTCTCATTAAAGTGGCGTCAGGTAATTTGTCTGTTGTCATAATGTATGATATTATTTAAAAAGAGGTTGATCTAGACCCAGCTAAGTTTTCGGCGCTTTTCATCGTGAGAGGTCTGTCGTTATCACACTAATCAAACAGAATGGCTGGCAGTTGGTTGTCTGTGGTTGCACTCTGTGACGCTTGGCGGGATGCTGGCCGAGGAGCTGCATCTGCTCCTTTAATTAGCCCTGCTAGTGCTGGGCTTCAAGGAGACGAAACGAGGGAAAAGGAAGAGCAATAGAAAGAGACAGGAAATATGGGAAGAGAAGAAAAACAGGGGGCAAGAAAGAGAGGGGGAAGGTTAGGATTTTTATGAATCACGCTCAGGCAGGCTATCTATAGTAAATCCAGCGAGTGTGATGGAAGAGAGACCAGCCATTCAGCAGGGGAGGCCATGCTTTTACAGGAGCTTGTTAGCTCCTTGTTATCTCTATTCTCTAATGTATCTCTGCTCACCCTAAAGGCACGAGGATATATGCTGTAATGTAAAAGACAATCAGACTTAAGGCCTGGGGGAAATACTATAAAGACCTGTTTGATAAATGATCAGTCGGGAGGCTCAAAGCCCAGTGATTCTATCTATTCATATTTATCAGTTGCATGCAGCTCACTATTGTATTGCAAAATGAAACCTCATATAAAATCTGATATATTGACAGAATTTCTAGATAATGGAACAGGATTTAAACAACCAAACATAAAAAACACAGTCAATACTCTGAATGTACTTTTCCAGCTTGCTTTTTTCACCTTCCTCTTTTTGTTTCACTTTTGTTTTCTATGTGCTGACTGAAAAAAAATCCAAACAATTCAGCTTTTTTTGCTGATTTGTGTGGTCTCTGTGTGTGTAGGCCTTGATAAATACCCTCCATTTTTCTTTTCTCCAGTTAGGGATGGAACATTAGGACAATGCGAGACTCCTAAAGATCCCCGTTATCCAGACTGTCCCAGCAAGATGGATGTAAGTCTTCAAATCTCACTTTAAGTCCTAACAATTTTACACACAGAGCAAGCATCACATTGTCCTCTCTTGGTGGTTCACCTTGATGCAACATGAATTTTGTATGTTAAGATAAGAGGATATATAAAGGCTCCTCATAGAGAACAGGGTCGTCTGAGCAACAAATTGTTCTGACTGACAGCAAAGAACACCAAGAATGAAAATAGTAATGAAACAAAGTTAAATAGCAAAATAAACAATACAGCATGTTGAAAGGGATGTTCCTTTAATTAACATGTGTTGAAATTAGTGAGGAAATGTAACAAAAAAAAAAAATGTGAAGACAAAAAGTGTGAAAACCATGCACCATCTGTTCAGTATATAGCTGCAGCTTGGAGGTGTGCATTAACAGTCTACCACACGTATACAAATATAGCATATGTAAAGAAAAAAAACACACATATGTAAGGTGCACTGTTGTTTACTCTGTAATCCTGTTTATGGATAAAGTTGGCTTCTATGCATAAGTCAATCAGTCGCACACCATATGAATGCACCATACACATGTAATATGTACTAATTACAGACTGTTCTAGTCTGTGTGGGGTGTACAGCCCACCTGCTTTGATATAACCTCACAGTTTCAGGCATTTATGAACAGAAAACACTTTCAGATCTGTCAGCAGAAAAAAGAAGACACTGTACCCTGTGGGAGTAAGATGGATGTTACTTGAGCTCACCAAATAAAGGGTTGGATATGTTATCTGCGATGGAGCTCAGGGAAATCCTCACCTCCCTAAAAACAAGCCGCCACCTCCTGACAACCATCTAGCCTAAAGTTAGTTCAGCCTAATAGCAAAGCCAGACTTTTTCATTATTTCATTATCCTGTCTGGTTCCTAAACTTGGATGTCCACTCCCAGCAGCCCACAAAGACAAATGTTAAAGCCATAGACGCTTGACCCAGACAGCATCTCATTAATGAAGGCAATGGATGTTTCTTTCTGTGCATGTAACTCATAATAAAGGACCAGAGGCGTCAAATTGAAGTTGAAGTTAAACCATGACAGCGAAGTGCTGATGTGCTGTTCCACGGGCTCACCTTTTGTTTCAAAATGATGGGAGCACCTCAGGGATGGACTTTAAACGACCTCTTATGACACTTTTTTACCTCTTTAGTCAAAAGTAAAAGTTTGCTAATAATGAAGTTGTATCCCGAAGGAGTATACTTGACATTTTTGAGAGACAACCGTCTCTTTGCCTTCCAGTGGATGCGTGCTCGTTGGACCTCAGATCCTTGCTATGCTTTTTATGGTGTGGACGGCTCCGACTGCTCCTTCCTTGTCTACCTGAGCGAGGTGGAGTGGTTCTGCCCCCCACTGGCCTGGAGGAATCAGACTGCCACACCCACCTTGAAGCCTCCGCCCAAGAGACAGGTAACACGACATTTCCTTATCATTCCACAACAACACAGTTAGCTGGAGAAGAGGATGGGAACAGAGCACAGGGCAACAGTAGACTAGTGCAATTCCTCAAAAGCACAAGCAGTCAATCTGTTCCTCACATCTGTTCATCTCACGAGGAGAAGATCGTGGGGAGAATTTATGAAAATCTCCATTAAAACATTTGCTGGCAGTGACAGCATGCCAACAAAGGTGTCAAGCATTTAACAACGACAAGGAATCTGAAGGAAAGTAGAAATAGAAAGAGCAGAATGCTAAACATCAAGGTACCTGTAGATTTGGTAGCTTGACACTGATGCTACAGAGCTGCTCATCATCTTATCTTTATTGCTTCATTTTTTGATCAGCAGCTCTTGGGAGAATCTAAACACCCAACTGCACTCTGTCTCTCACAGGGCGCTGGCTGTCAGTCCCAGTTTTCACTGCTGTTTGCCTCCCTGCATCGTTTCATTTTTAATTTCAGCACCGTGCACATGATGCGTTTGGCTTACAATTGCTCCTCAAGGTCTATCCCACTGTTTGCCTCCGTTTCCTCCTCCCTCTCTCTCCCCAGAGTAACACACAGCCGGCATGGTGGGCCCTGATGTGAATTCACTCTGCATCTCTACCTTCTGCTCTAATTGCCAGCCTGTATTCACTGAGACTAATCCCAAGGCTTCCCTCGGGTACTCTGCATTTTGCTGTGCCGTACACAAGTTGCTCTTGAGAGCAATAATTCACCTGCATTGCGAGAGTACAGTACAGCTCTGCATATTGATTTTATCTCAGAGAGCATCTCAGTTTCTTTCACAGTGTGTGTGTTTGAGAGACAGTTTGTATGCATCGGTTTCTCTTCTGTATTTTTATAAGTCCTCTGTGCTCCCCTGTGCACTTACTCCATTGATTAATACTCACATGCTGGTATTGCGCTGTGATGCAGTGATTATAGTGGGCAGAGGAAGAGATGTAAAATGAGAGCAGACTCTTTATGAGGATGATCCAGGAATCCCTCAGGCAACCTATCTGATACAAGCAGATAACAGGATGTGACAGGCTTTCTGTGCTCTCTATACTGTCTTAACTACCTCCAATGAAAATGTGGAAAACAGCCTTATAATGTCTATTCAGTTGGAGCTCTTTTTAGTATCCAAACCCTTCTGCTTTAGGCCAATTGTAAACCTAAATACCAGCCTGTTCTTTGTTGTTGTTATTATTGTTATTTGTTATCAGGTGTAGAACCTCTGCACAAGATTCACATAAACACTGGTTTATGAAAAGGCCACATGCAGAAGTTCTCTGAATCCTTTCCATTGATTGTTTTCATTTCCCCTGTCATCCAGGCTGTTTTCCAGTCTGACATCGGGACTCTCCTGGAGCAGGTGGGCACGGGGAAGGAATCACTGAGCTTCATGAAGAGACGCATACGCAGGCTGGCGGCACAATGGGCCTCCGCTGCTCGGCGGCTGGATGACAAGCTCCGCAGCCACTGGAGAGAGCAGAAAAGGGTGAATATGAGGCATTGTTCACACACTGGAGGATGAAAGTGGAGGATAAGAGAACAAGCCTGTGTTGTGATTTCATCTTTTCAAAGTGTTGTGGCTGTGACTGCAGATGATGAGCCAGTAAAAAGGGCTTTGCTCAGTTTCAACAGATTTCCTTTCTTGTTTTCTTCTATGACTCTGGAAACATATTCTTCAGCTCCTAATTTGACATAAATCCATCTGTCTAGGCATTGAAGAGAAAAAAACAGGATGTTTTGGATCAAACAGTTCTGAGAAAGCCAGACAGTCCTTTAATGCCCACATGCCGGGCTGTTACTAGAACAGCTGTGACATTTTGTTGGACTAACGTTTTCGTCTTTTATCCCCGGCTACGCGGCGTCAATCGCAGAATGTTGAGGAACAGACATAAGTAGATAATGATGCAGAGGAACTCCTAGCAGGCATTGATTAGCTCTGGTGCACATTCCCCTCTAACAATAACAGGAGCATTTCCACAAAGTGTCACAGAGTTCAGCCTGCTTGAACAGACGTGTGATGAAATGGCAATAATTTTAGATCCCTCCTGTTGTATATATTAAAACTTTTCCAAAATATCTGTCGCAGAATACTGCTACTTGGAAGGTAGTATCCCTGAAAAGCAATACACAATAAATGTTCAATGTCTATCACTTATGTTGGATGAAATATTCTATATCATGCAGACCATCCCACTCTTAGCGTAGTGTACTGTTCCATGCTGCTACACTTTCATCCTTTGATGGTCGAGTTGCTGCCTTTTTGTGGCTGTGTGATGTGTTGATGACACAGTGATTTGTTTGGTGCTGAAATGTTCTTCTTCTGCTGCCTGTGGGGTGCCAGCCGTCTTCTTAGGCTTTTGATTGCTCTGTTTTTTTTGGTCCAGAGTAGACTGCAGGAGTAAGAATAAACAAGTGGTGGTTGACACAGTCAGAAATTCCACCAGTCGATCTGTTCGCTTTGTTTCAGACCTGCAGAGATTAGAAAATAATCTGTATGATATGTCGCTGTCACGCTCAAAACAGACAAACTCCACCAGAGTTGCCACAGTCCTGGTGAATAATGTGTGCAGCTCTCAGTGTGGCTCTCTGCCTTATCCACTCTACACGTACATTTATGTACGTATAAGGTTCCTTATCACTGCCTGACATGTGGGATCAGTTACGCTGACAAACACATGACTAACGCTATTAAATCTTGGCACACACAACAACATCCTATACGTGACTCAGAGTAGTGCTATTTTCACACTGTAGGTGAGCAACTGTCTCTTGTGAGTCTCCCAACACAATGGAAGGATAATACTAAATTGCTGGTGTTAAATGATTAGTAAAATGATGTCATATTATGGTTAAGTTGCTCTTTTCAGCATTAAATCTGATTCAAACTCAGCACTCTAGTGGGAACATATTGTGTACTCAACACGAAGGAACAGCACTGCAGGGAGAAAATGTACAGAAACCAACTCATTTGCATTTGTATAACATGATTCATTATGAAAATAAAAATGCAACCTTAGTTAGGGCACTTCGAGTTTATTTTGCCTGAAGCCCCTTCATCTTTGGCCCTTTTTCTACACATTTGCATGCGTGCTGTGTCCAAATCTGCATGGAGTATTATATCATGGCAGGGTGTACTTATAGGTAGGTTTGATCATAGTGATGTTGCTCAGCATTGTATTTTAGATGTCAGTTTCACTGAGTCATATTGCTCATGTGGACAGCTTTCCACAAATCCCTCTGAAGCTGAAAAGAGGCTTGATACTCCACAAGCTTAAATGAAACATGAAGAATGAAAGAGATTCATTTGTAGTGTTTTGCTTCGTCTAAACGAGCTGACAGGATTCTGGCGTTCTGCCACGCGTGTGTGTCTAGTTTGATCAGCTTCTTTCATCGGCCAGTTTTCAGCTGGATAAATCAAAGCCCATTCTGTAAATAACATTACGCTCTTCCCAAATGCCTGCTTCTTCCCCATTGGGAGGAGGGCTTTGTTTATTGTAATGGTGTGTTTGACAGTAATGGTTACTGTCCATTAACCAGACCCTGCAGGCTCGGCTTCCGTCGCTGAAACACTGAGTGCTGTTGAGAAAACAGACATAGACAGAATTGTAGAGAAGAGAGATGTTTTATGGGCCTGTCTCTTTTCTCTGCTTCCTCCTCTGCCTTGCTGTTCTCAGTTTCTTCTCGTGTTTGAGTTACTCTTTACTCGGTATCCATGTGATGTTTGAGTCATGACTCATTAGTGATGTGATGGTCATATTCAATCAGGCTGTACTGAAAGCACAATGGCTTGAACACGATGACTTACTTTGTGTCCAGGACACGATAATGAAGGTAAAATGATGCATGCGCTTCCAACTCAGTCCAACTGAAATTGCATGTTTGTTTCATTTCCCCTGCTACAGCACACGCATCTGCTTTTTAAAGCGCACACATATAAGAATACACAGACACCAAAAGGCAGACATCAATTTATTTTTTAGTTTGGATGGAGTTCCTATCTTTGCATTAATCTCTCAAAATACTGTTCTGCATCTGTGTAGATGGAGCTGTTTCCATATAACCAGTAACATCGCTTCATTTGAAACCATGTTCGCACAAAGCAGTGAGTCACACAGACAGCAGCCTGCTATACAACACAGTGACTCTGAACAACAACCACATTATCTTTTCTGCTTAACTTTCCTTCTTATCTAACTCGCAAACATCACACATCCTGCACCAAACAAACATTCACAGGAGGAAATTGCGCTGCTAATGTCATTTCCAGGCTAGATGGCCAATTAGCTGCTCATCTGCAGCACAGTAAACACCATGTGCTTTAAATGTACCTGCAAATGTCACTTTGGTCCATTTAGATTCAGGCGTCATCGTGACTCTACAGTGCCACCGTAGAAAACATACTGTCTGCCCACGGTTTGTAAGCTATACTTTGTTTATCCAAAGCATGTTGAATCAAGGGCAACTGGACTCAGTGTGATTCATCCGGACTTCAAGCGTCGTACCAGCCTTGAACTTTGCTTTTGTTCTACTTACACTGTTCAATGATTCTCATTCTTTTCCATTTCTTTACTTTGTTCTTTCATTCTGTCAGTGTGTGGTGCGTCAAAAGTCGTTATGTCCAAATACAAAACTACAAAAAACCTTACCCTCCCCGACCGAATGGAGATTTCTGTCCGACCGCATTGTTGCTGAGGTGGTGAGTTTTACATCTGACATGTGGTGCTCATATGTGTGGACGGCACCGCAGGCTGAACAGCTTTGTGCCTCACACACAGGGGAAATCCATTGTGTCAGCAGCGTAGGAAATGAATTTTTGAATTAGATTGGTATGTGGTATTGAGCCATTTCTAGTTATAACATTTAAGACTGAAAACCAATTTAACTCAGTTAGATGCATCCTGCGAGCCAGTCAGACATAGGGAAAGTGTAGATGTGAATATAGCTCGACACCTTTTTAAAGCAGGCCTTGTTGACATAAAATGAAACATGAATATGCATCCGTACATTCATACTGTGTGCAAACAGGCATCGAAAGGGTTCATGTTGATATTTACTAGAAGAGCTGGAGACTCACTCATCACTCACTGTCACACTCCTAAACAAACATGAATAAATGTATGGTCCAGTAAATGAATCAAATTGTCTTTGAAAGTTTTTTTTTTTTTTCAAGTCAAAAGTAATTGAAAGAATGCCATCTGCTGAGAAATCTAATTTCATTACATATTTAACAGCCTGGAAATTCCACCCTTCCCCATCGCAATTAAACGGCTCGTGTATCGTTCTGCATATCAATTAGCCCTCAGCAGGTCAATTTTCATTTCAACTCCACGCACAGTGTGATTGTATTTCTTGGGAGTTGTGTTGGTTTGAGTATGCTGTCACTCTGCTCTCTGGCTTTTATTGTACTCCATTGCATTTAAAATGTGACATCACTGATCCATGCCAAATATCTGAATTTATTCATATGTGAATCCTTTGGAGCGTTTGGTGGAAATTGCTCTCACAAAATCTCAATTATTCACTGCGCAGCATTGGTGACTGTATTTATCCAAAGTGTTTACCATAAAAACATGCATTGCATTAACACCACACTGCAGTGCGCTCTGCTCTCTTGCCTTGACTTTTCTCGCTTGTCCTTTCAGATTCTCGTTCACGTGGGCTTTCTAACAGAGGAGTCTGGGGACGTCTTCAGTCCCAAGGTGCTGAAGGGGGGTCCTCTGGGTGAGATGGTGCAATGGGCTGACATCCTCACAGCCCTCCATGTGCTGGGACACAATCTCAAGATCTCAGTTTCTCTCAAAGAGCTGCACGGGTAAGCTCAGATTTGATTTTTTCCTCTCTTATCCAGTTATTCTCGAGCTGCGGGCAGGACTGCTGAAGTCATTGGACAATACTCATCTTTGCCTGGTGATCTTTGAGGCAGGAATCATCTGCAAACCATTAACAACTCTTGTGGCTTATTTTGTTGAATGAAAATGCTTTGTGCAAACTTTGCGAGTGATGAGCAGCCCCAACCGCTGCGCTGTTTCAACACACACTGTTTTCAATCACCTTTGGCCACACCGAGATAAACTATCTCTCCTTCCTGCACAGCGCGTTTCAGCCTGAAGGCTTGACAGCATCTCTACAGTTTGTGCTGCTCCATCCTACAGCAGCTCACTGACTCCAGAGCGATAACCGGCTCGATGCTCGTCATCACAAACAGAAGTGCTTATACCAGTGGACACACACGCACACACACACACACGCACTTGCAGTTTCATCTAAAAATATAGGACTATTGATTGTCACACAAGCGCGTTCAGAAAGCAGACAGGTCCAGTCCTGTCTTGGACTTTTCTCGTCACTGTGATCTTTCAGAGGTGCTTTACGCTGGCTGCTCGGGAAAATTACCATGTACAAGACGAGATTTGCTGTCAATTCTTTTCTGCCAGTGCGTGGTGTGAAGCTAGAGCAGACAGGCGGGCGGTAACATGCGCTCGTTATTGAGCTCTGTACCGTATGTGTCCATTGCTGTAGGGAACAGGTGAGGGCATTGATGAGTTAGAGCTGCCCTTTGATCTTAAATTTTGGGCTGCAAAGAAAGCTGCTTTGATATGAACAGACTAGGTAGATCAGTGAGGTGGGGAAGATGCCGCAGAGGGAATGCTTGTGCTGCCCATGTTATTATTTACCCCAGTAATTGGTGTCATGGCGTATTGAATCAATTGCAGGCTTCCTCCATTGGGAACACCATCAGAAATGTTTAGAAAATTGCACAAGTCCTAACAAAGACTCACAAAGAAACAACTGCCAGGCTTAGGGCGGATTCTTTCCAATAGCTGAATATAGCCCATATGTGTGTGTGTGTGTTTGTGTGTATGCTACAGCAGTGAGAGAGATTTCATTGGTGTATGATGTATATTTATTTAAGTGTGCAGTGACGTTCCATTAGGGCTGACATTGGCCTCTGTTCATGAGGAAATGAAATGTTCAGCCTTAGAGAAAATATAATAGAGGGCTGAAATTGAAGTCAAGTGGCTTTATCAGGCTCCGACCATATTCCTTTGTAGCTCACAGCTCCGCAAAACACAACCCAGTCTACATATCCCAGTCTTTTTCATGAGGTTCTTAAATTGGCCGGTTAATGGCAGATGCTGAACATTCATAAATCCCCCTTTCTGTAACTATTAATGAAGAGAAAAAGAGAACATTTCTCTCCTTTCCTTACTCTTACTCTCCCACATGCTATTAAATTGACAGATCGTTATGTGGGTTGTGCTCCCACAGATTCCCTCAGGCTTGTATCTATTTACATTTCCTACTCTTCACTTTCCCACCCAGGCTCTGGAAAGAAGCTTAGTATCATTGGATGGCCTACTGTGGTTCTTATGTGGCCAGGATTGGTGATATGCTTAACCTTTTTTCTCTGATAGACAGATTAGCCACGCCAGGCTCTCAGTTACAGTGGGAGTCAAGCTGTTGGTTTGCATCACATAACTGCCTCTAATTGGCAACATTCATGCTCTCCGGTGGCTTCTTTGAGGAGCTCTTTGGCTGGCGTCTCCCTTTGCTGTCTTGCTTTAGACAAATCAGTTCTGCTCACACATCCCCCCTTCAGCCAGTCTTTTCTCTACAGCAATATCTGTAGCTTGTTTTTCCTGCAGATACTCCACTGAGGTGCTGTCTCTGAACAAAGACGTTTTTCTCTTTCCACACACTGCAAAATGTTCTCAAGGGATACGCTGATGCAGCGTAGTTGTGCTTGTGCAATTAATCTAATTGCAATTACTATACAGAAAAAAACACTTTAACATTCTCTCTATATATACATAGGATTCAAAATCACACCGGAATTAATAATAATATTTCATATTAATTATTAATAATAATAGTTCATATGAATTATTAATTGCTTTGGCACAATACTTTGTACAGACATATAAGGTTCCCACATGATGTATCCCGCTCAGGGTAAATTATAACAGCTGTCGTAATCCCCTGACTTTTCATTTGCGGTTGCCATCAGGCCAAAGCTTTCATTTGTCCATACTGGGTTGTGACCAAATTCCTGCAAAACTAGTGACATGTGACAAAGTGAGAGCATTATCCATCAACCATTTCCCCTAAAACTCTCCTGCAAGATGGGGTGACATATCCATGTAAAAGGAGCGCTCCAGTAATAGAAGAACAAGAGAAGTGCAGTCATTTTTCCTGGGCTTTACTGTAATTGAGGTGGAGAGTGAAGTGTTGTGACATCATCTCTGTCTGTTCTGTAACACTGGCACTTGTCGCACACCAAGGGGAGGGTCCTACGGCAGTTTGCAGAGCGGTAAAGACAGCTGACACTTCCGCTTGGGGATCTCCCCTCAGCTCCTTCCCAGAGCGACAAGGATAATTAGCCGGCGACAGAGCATGGCGTCTCAGCACCTGAGGATCCGCGGATGGAGGAGGGGGACAGAGCGAGAAAACACAGAGAATAAGGAGGGTGGAGGTGTAGCTACAGCCTGTCAAGTTAAGCACGTTCTCTCAGCTCAGTGGAGAAGAAGTGCACAGACACACACACACACTCTCACCCTGTAGTCTTGCGATCCAGAGATAATCTGAAAAAAACAGTGTTTTAGTGCTCAGACCTCACAGTCTCACACAGAATGGGTCCACTCACACTCTCTCTGCCCATCTGTCTCTCTGTAATTTCACCATTTTTCCACACTGCTGTGCTCACACTTTCTTATTCTCTGGTTTGACATGTGCCACTGTGCATAGACATTTTGCTGATGGCCGTTCCATATCAATTATGCCAAGCGGGACTTCTGAGCAGTTGACAGAGCACATTAACACAGTCACCAGGTTATTTCACCTTGTTTCTCCTTGCAAACATATGAAGTAATGACAGGCGTGTGTAGGCCAGTGTGAAATATGAAATTTGAAATCAAAGCTCCAACAGGGAGCCTTATCATACTGCCAGTCTGAGGTTGTGGCGATGCACTCTCACCCCGCAGCCTCCTGATTGATGTGCCTTTGTTTCTGTGCATTGAGATGGAAAGCAAAACAGCAGTATTGTAAAGAACAACCAGAGCGGGAGAGATAACGTAAGGATTTGTCTACAGGACAGCAGTGTTGGAAAGGTGGCTAATTGAGGTTAACATTGCAGTGCCTTGCTTGTGTGTTACAAGCAACATTTTTGTGATATTCCTCAATTTTGAACACTACAGAGCCTTTAGTTGCCTGAAATATAACAGTGGACAATGTTTCATATTCAATCACAGGGCTCAGCATTTTTCTTTTGTTTGTTTTTAGAGATTATAAACCAATTTTCAGAGGTTTTATGTCCCTACACACCCAAAACTGTTGTAGCATAGGGATACTGTTTACCACAGTTTAAGAAAATTAGGTCCTCTTGTGATGTTGACAGCTCAGAAAGTGCTGCTAGAGTAGAAACTGAGGAGGAAAATGCGAAGAAAACAAAAAATGATCTACTGATTTCGCACTTCAGTCCCCCATAGTTAGAAAACCCACAAAAGTCAAATCAGAATTCATCCCAGATGTCTGTATTATTGATGGTTTTTTCCTCATAAATGCAGATGCATTTCATTTTCTTTATTTAATAAGAGCTGAAAATAATGAGCCCTAGTTACTCTTCATGCATCTAGCTGTTCAAAAGGAAATAAGAGAGAGTGTTGTTCCTGCGCTGCTATCGCCAAGATTTTCACAAGCAGTTTCAAAGTGAAATTTGAGCCAGATTCTGCACATCAAAGTGGCACATCAGCTGTGTCTGATCATACCAGCGTCAACATCTGAGTTTTTGTCTCCTCCTGCTATCCTGCTGTCTCAAGTGGTCGATTAGCATGCCAGACCCCACTCCCTCTGCTTCACAAACAGTGGCACATCAACCTTCCTCTCTGCCCATGTCATTGCCCTCACGCTGCGAGCCTTCTCTGCAGCTGCCCTGCAGCCCTCAGTAAACTCCTTGCCCCCAGCCTCAGCCCCTTGGAATCTCCCTCATCCAATTCCCCTCCCTGCTGGACATATGTGCCCTTCCTTTAAGAAGTAATGCAGTGTGACTATGGAGTCTCTTACACTCGTTTGTTGCTCTGGCTCTCTCCTGTTCCCCAAACTGGAGAGTTGCCATGGTGCCAGTGGCTCGAAACAGAGAAATTGTGCCGGATGGTGGTTCTCAAGTGGTGTCCAGAAATGTACGCAAATGTTGCACCTTTTGTTCTTCTCTCTGCAGTCCCTCTGTCAAAACGTATGTCTCCTCTCATTCTGAGCCGGTCATCAAAGTCACTTTCATAGTGTGCTTAAAGGACCAGTGTGTAGGATTTAGGGGCCACTACTGGCAGACATGGAATATGATATTCAGAAGCATGTTTTCATTAGTGTATAATCACCTGAAAATAAGAATTTTTGTTATATTAGAATGAGCCCTTTATATCTACAGAGGGAGCAGCTCCTCTTCCACAGAGTCCACCATGTTGTACTGCGTGTTTATACCGTAGCCTAGAATAGACAAACTAAACACGGCTCCAGAGAGCCTCTTTTGAGTTTTTACTGGCCAACGTAGGTTCTTCTACATGTTTGGAAAGGGAGAATGAGGCGAGGAGTATTCAATCGCTTGTAATCTGTAATCTCACTGCAAGACTAAACCCTACACACTGGTCCTTTAAAGGATAATGCTGACATTATTTGATATTTTTATTGAATAAAATGAGTGAATGAATTCATCCTACTTACACTCATTGTCTGTGTAGTCAGAGCCTGATAAAGCTTATGCCGTTGTGTCAACTTGTCCAAAACCTTTTAAAAGCACATTCAGAAACATAAGATTCCACACACTGACATACATTATTCATCAGCATGAATGCAGGCAGTGTGATTTATTCTGAAACAACTCTCTAACTGCATTTTCAATATTTGAAGAGTAGCTCTGTGTCTGGGAGACATCACTGAGCATGACGCCTGTTTATGCTGCTAGGAAGAAGAAACTACATTTGCTGCGTTCATCACAATAAAGCAAAATGTCAAAATTATCACCACATTTACGTGCTTTGGATAGTTATTGGAAGACAATGGAGTTGTAAATCGTGGAGGCGCAGGCTGTGTCAGGTTTTGGCGGCACAGTCGGTACTTGTTGGGGGGGGTACATTCATTGCTGGTGATGGTCTTTTCATGGGATTTGTTGATAATGATAAAAAGATAAAATAATGCCAGCCTTATCCTTTAATCTCATGTGTGTGTCTGAGCATCTGTGTAGGAGATGAAGACCCAAAGAGAGGACAGAGTTGTTTGTGCCTGCTTGTGTATGCATACTGTATGTGTGTACATGCTGGTGTGTCACAGTACAGTATGTGTGTGCCCCCATTTCTACACTGCTGGCTCCTTAATGCACTTTAATCCCTTTACTCTTCCCTTAAAGTTTGCCAAGATTTGCATATATCCAATTAAACCTCTGAACAGCAGCAGCTTCAGTGGATCTTCTGTGAGGAGCGCAGTAACCTGCAGTCCTGCACTCAGTCACTGTAATACATCTGCTCTCACTTTAGTGCACATCGGCATTAAACTATGAGGGTCTATAAAGGCCATAATTCAAACTTAAGCTCACATAGTGAAACCTCACACACACATACTCATGAAAGCACACAGCCATAATTCATACCACATACGCACACAACTGGCAGGTGAAACCACACACTTGATTGAAAGAATACACACACGCAGAAAATGGCACACACATATGATTGACCGCTCCACAAAGTGCCGGTTCAGCATGTCTGAATGAGATTCATATGTGATTTCATAGTGTTTGTGAGAGCTATGTCATTATTATGTGTTCGGTGTTTGCAGCCATGCTAGTGGAGCAGCTCTGTGGATGACATATTCCATGGAATGACATGGAATGTGGTTCAGATATTCATGTCCCTCACAGAATGAACTATTAAAACGTTGGTGTTCCCTTAACTTTTGGTCCAGCGCCATCATCAGGCCAAAATTTCAGTGAGCCCAATACTTGCTTTCCTGCATTAGGCCCTTATTGTGGGAAGATGCTGTCGGCTGCACAGTATTGTATCCACATACTGCCCACAATATGGAGAACAGAAATCCAGCTTCAGTGAAGCACGTCTTTGTTTGTGTAAGCACTGAATTGCCTGGGTGTGTACCTTTTCAGTGACCGCAGCTAAAAACTGACACGCTTTTACTCATTATCCCGTCTTCTGTTGGGGAACCAGCACCCATGTCTGTTTCCACAAGACTGCACTGCTGACTAAATATGTTCAGTGTCCAAACAGAGATCGATAGGCTGTTGTTTCGCAGGTGTTTGTGTGTGTATGGATTCTGGGTTGTGCAGGGTGTGTTTCTGAAGCAGGTAGTGTGAGAAAGAGTGTAAGGTTATGGGTCTGTGGCTCCTGCTGCAGAAACTTTCATATTGCAGTTTGACAACACAAAAAGCCTCCATCCAACAGTGACTCAACACAGCCTTTTCTCTTCTTGTGCAAGTTTGATCACCTCTGTCTTTCACAGAGATGCTGTCTTTGCTTTTGGTATCTTTTTCTTTGAAATATGAGGTTTTACAGACCATAAACTCCTTTGATCTCAGAGAGTTTACGGTTTGTAAGCTTTAGTTAATTGATGTTCAGTCCATTTTCTATTGCGAGTAATTCGGTTTCAGGATCTATTTTATAGCCTCTGCAATGAATCACGTTGCATGAAAGAGGCCACAGTAGATGCAGCTGGACATTTTTCACATCTTAATTGCATTTTCTGCCAAAGCCAGGGGAAATTCAAAATCTTAAAATTACTAAAGGGTTAAATACAGTTTGTGTTAGTTAGCGTTAGCTGTGTTCTTAGCCCCTCAGTTAGCGTGTAGGAATCCTCTGTGCTGAATGTGATGTCCTCACAAGAACAGTAGTGTGTGTTTTGTGTGTGCAGTGGTCATACAGAACTGTGTGACTGTATTTATAGAAATATTCTAGTTTCTCTGTTACAGACTGTCTAAAAAATGTTTCATGACTCATTATCTTGACATACAGTAAACTGCATTTAGTGTATAAAGTATTTTACAGATCTGTGCATCCACTTCTTCTACCGCACTGTTTCTGTGCTTAAGAGCTGCTGAAGTTTGACAAAACAATACTTTCTCTTGTAATGAAAACAGACACACTTGATTGCTTTTTTCTCAAACAAAATGCTACCTTGATCCCAAGTGAAAGCGGCACACTCTAAAGCTGTGCTGTAGTTTGTCATAGCAGGCAACAAATTTATATTCCTGTCTTTCCTGTTTTTGGTCACATAAGGTTCTTTTGTAACTGCTGTTGTCTGGTTTTATGTATGCCTTATTTTTCAGGCAGCAGATTCTAGATATACAAGACTGATCAAGTGGACTGGTTCACTATGCAAAACAGCAAAGTAACAAGGGCGAATCATCTCAATGTAACACGGACTTGCAATCTCACAAGTTTTAATTATATAATATGTAAGAATGTTACTGTAAATGGGTGTGGAATACTCTACTGCAGCCCTGTGTTAATCAACCATTGTGGCCAAAATCACAACCTATTTATTATATAGTGTACTATATATATATATATAATTTCTACTGAGAATTCCACAATGCAATGCTTCACATTTTACAGATGTGAAAATTAATGTTGAGCAACTCAACAGCTCTCAGTGATGACACAAAATAATGATGATGAGTAAGTGTCAGAAAACCCAACTTACTACTCACCATTGTGTAAGCTGAATGTTTATTATATGGGGCAGTGAATGAATAAACAAGGGACTTTGGACACAGCCAGTGCTTTCCTCAATCACTTAATTATAATACACTTATTAATATGCTCAAACAAGACAAAGAGTCTACAGCCATGCACACCTTTTAAGCAGGTGTAATGTTTACCATGTTCACCGTGAGGACGAAGGTTGTTACAATTCATCCTCTGAAGATCATGAACGTCAGTCACATAGTTGTTAAGATACTTCAGCCTGGACCAAAGCGGCAGACCAACAGACTGACTGACATTGCCATCCATAGACCTGTGCTCCCAGCATGCCTAAAAAGTCTGCTAAGAGAGCAAACAATCCAAGAGAAAACAAATGTTGTAAGTGCTTAGATGGCATCATGACAAAGGCAGATTCAGCTCAAATAATGCTTGAATGCAACCATCTCTCTGTATTTGTTATGGGTGTTTTTAAATGAACATGCTGCGTGTCTCAGATAATATGAATTCTTGTGTGTGTATGTTAAGTTGTGTATATGAACTGGGTGACTTCCCGTCGCTTTGAGTTCTGCATTGTTCTGTTGAATGGCTCTGCTGTCGTCTCACTGACATGCTTCACAACACAACTGGCCTCCTTCATTCTTCCTGTCTTCAACTCTCTCTGTCTATCTCTCTCCCAACCATAATCAACTCGTACATGCAACCACAAACACACACAAACACACACATCTTCGGAGAAATTGCCCAGAACAGCCATGAAAAAGTAGGGCAGTCCCATTGAAACTGGTTCATCACCTGATTGCTTTTGGAAGTGTTTTGGTGTATTTAAAGTATTCTAGTTAGTATTAGGAGCAGTGGGCAGCCACAGCTCCGGTTCTACATGTATGTATAGAAATGGGAATTGGACGCAGGACCTTGTTGCCGTGAGGCGACAGTGCTAAGCAGGGACAACGCAGGGACAGCAATACTGGAGCAGTGACATTCTTTTCTTTAGTTAATTTGACTTAATTTCTCCAGTTGACTGCAGTCCCACCTGTACCAGTGTAAAGGCTCACCACACTTGCACCAGTTTCTACTAATATTTCGCCCACATCACAATTAGTTTCCTCGGTTTGACGCTAAAAGTACACCTGACTTTTCTGCAGGTTTTTGGGGGTCCCCCCAGGAAGAGGAAGCTGCCCTCTGACGGGACCTCTGCCCTTTGACCTCATCTATACCGACTACCACGGCTTGCAGCAAATGAAGCAGCACATGGGTCTGTCACTGAGGAAGCACAAGTCAGTCTGCTGTACTCTATCTCATTCTCTATGTGTGTCTCATCAAAAGCTATCATTTGTGTTTCTTCACTCAGCTCAAACTGCAGTGTTTGTTTATTTTGTCCGTTTTTGTTAGCAGTAATTGCCTTGAAATACTTCACTATTGGCTTATTGGCTGGTTGCTGTTACAGGCCAGTAGCTTCACGGTGCATCAGCAAAATTCTCCCTTTGGAGGGATCCAATTTGGGCTCTTTACACAGTGATCAATCAACCAGGTGCAGGCTTCTGGGGTGATGTCATTTCCTTTTTTTGCAGCATCACAGAAGAAAGTTTAAGTAGGTTGTCTGCTTGAAATGAATGAGTTAGTCTGCACACAAGTGCATACGTATTTACAGAACTGCCAGAAAACAGCTTGTGTACTTGAAAATGATCAAACACAATAAGACCCAGCAGTGTCTGTTCTTTCCGTACATTTATTTAGTTAAATTTTTGCTCCTGGGTTCCAACTGGGCAGCACTGGAGTGGTCAGAGTGTCAAAGCAAATCCTCTCTTTTATGCCAATAAAGAAAAACAATGCAAATATGAAAAAGGAAAACAAAACAGAATAATACAGTTGCAAGTCAGTTGTTTCACTCCACATTTTACTCTGAATGTATAAGAGGAGAAGGGTGCTGCATCCATTAAATAACTGAAAAGGAGACACATGTAATTCCCAATAATTCATCCTGATTCACCTGCATTGTGAATTCTCTAAATGAGGCTCTGGCAGGGCAATGGTGAAAACCTCCACAGATTTCAATCAGCTCCAGACCAAGGTCAGCTGATCGACCAGCACTCCTCAGCTGTCACTGTCAGACCAATACTTTAATTTCCTCTTCTGCCCCAACACTGATTAGAGATGCAAGGCATTGATAAATCTTCCCAGATTGGATTACATCAATTGATTTTTGGCTTCCCAGTGTGAATATTCAGCTCTGATAAAGTGCGGATGTAACTTATCTGAAGCCGCTTGTTGTAAACTAAACCCATAACATCTCTTCCACTCTGCTTTTCTGTTTGAGTTTGGTCTGAAAGGACATGAACCCAACATATTTTAAGATGTTTTAGAGTTCGTGCAGTCGAAGGGGTGTAATCTATTCCCCACTGAAGTGCTGCCTTCATGTTATCAGAAAGAATTTTACATTTTCCAGTCTATCCAAAGAGTAAGATGAGGTAGTTAAGCGTCTCTTTTAAAATGTATATTGGAGAACAGTGTTGGTCCATGTGTTGTGCCAGGTTGTGTCATGGTCTCTTCCAGCAGAGAGGCCCCTGTGATAGCTGTGAAACAAGGATGTGATTTAAGCCTCAGGCGTCTCACCTTGGGGCACATGTAAGCTCTGCTCAGTGAGGGGGGGACATGGAGATCCATCACCACAGACAGCTTTACAAACCAAGACAACAAGACAGTTACAGCGCTGAGTGGACCTCTCATAAGTCAAAATGAGAAAATGTGCTTTTACACGACTGTCATGTTGTTGCTGTGGTCTGATTCAAACAGCATGTTATAACTTATTCTGAGAGAGTCTGATTGTGCATACTGTGCTACATTTGGTGAAATAAACCAAGCAATAGAATTATTTTTCACTGCCTCTGCTGTTTGTCTCTCTCACTCATTCAGGGGAGACTGTATGACTTGAAAGCAAGAGACATCTTTGTTCTAATTTTAGCTCAGCCCATTTCTTATTTTGTCCCAGGTGCCACATCCGGGTGATTGACACCTTCGGCACCGAGCCTGCTTACAACCACGAGGAGTACGCCACCCTGCATGGCTACAGGACCAACTGGGGCTACTGGAACCTTCACGGCCAGCAGTACATGACCATGTTCCGTACGTGATCCTTAATTTCTCTGAGCTATTTCTGAGGACGTGTAGCTGCTTATGGGAACATGAAGCGTTGTGACGTATGTATGTGGGCATGCGTATGTCTGTATTTATGTCACTGAGAGCGTGAGCAGATTGTGAGCCCATAACAGGTGAACAGGGGGCACGCACGCTGCTTGGAACAGCTGTGCCTGTGCAGATGCCTAATGCTTGCTTCCTACCGTGATCAAGTACCACCAGCCATACACTCACACACAGAAATGTACAAAAACACAAGCCCACATGTACGCACACACACGGCACATGTTGTAAAATTGGTGGCAGAAAAAACTTGAGTTGTTTGTGGAGCCTCCAAGTAATTCAGCGACAATGGGCAGCCCCACTGTTTCCCAAGTGCTTAGTGTTATCAAAGAGCCTGACACTCACAATTTTCTAATACTTTTTTTTTAAATAAAATACAGTAGAAAGACAATAGATTTAATGTTTTACCATCATTGATTTTTGTGAGTATGTGCTTATTGTGAATTTGATGTCAGCAACACGTTTCAAACAATTTGGGACAGGAGCCACAAGAGAAAGCTGTGGAGTGCTGAGGTTCACCACTTTGTGAAACACATGATTTTATAAAGGATATTACACTACACGGGCTCAGGAATCAGGGTTGTATGTATTGTGTTGCAGAGATATCTACTGAAGTTAGCATGCTCACCAACTTACCTAGGCCCATCTTGTCTTGTAATACCACTTTGTACTTCAGGAGGCAGTAGTTTGATTGTATATCTTAACCACCACAAACACATTGATGGTTGAAAGTTAAAAGATCATAACATCGTATGTTTTTGTATATTTTTTTATCTGTCACAGAACTTGGCTCACTCAGTGGGGCCTCTTTTCCAAATGACTGGGACACACAGAATATGATAGAGAAGCTACATGCACACATATCGACAGGGATCGTAGAACAGAACATGGTTGATATAACAACATAGCTGTCAGTCAATATTATAGAACTCGAGTGGCCACCTTAGCCATGCAACATGCGAGCACAAAGTTAAACATGCTAATCAACAAATTAAACAGTAAAACAACATAAATATGGCAAAACTTACAGCTTCTTTGAACCATCTTAGATCCATCCTTCAGCATGTACTGTTACCAGCCCTCGTTGACAAAGCAGTCCGGCAGAGTAATATTGAAATGCACGCACGTTTTCCAGTCACTGGGGGGACAGCCAACAAAAGAACAGTTGCTCTTTGCTTTGTGCTGTCCTTCAAAGAAATCTGAAGTAAAATGGTTAACACACACAACAGTTTTGCGACTGTCCTCTGGTGGTGGGAGCAGATGAAGACTGTGGTAGGCTTGTGCAGCTAACAACAGAAATATTGACTGCGTTGCTCATAATGTTTCCTTCCATAAATTGCTCATAACCACGACAGACAGCAAGGTGGACGGGATGATTATGTAGATGGAGGATGGTCTCTGAGCTGGTGACGGTGCTAGACAAGTCACAGAAGAAAAGGCTGGACTACTGACAGGGCGTTTCAGGCACTTCAGGAGCAGTGTTTTCTGTGAGAGAGAAAAACTCCCTTTGGCATGAACTTTGGGCTTTGCAACTTTCCAGATGTTGTACAAGCACAAAAAAACTATATAACAATCTTAAGAAAAGGGAAAAACCCAAAAAGCATAAAATGGCTTCATTAATTGATGAAGTTAGCACTGAAAATATGTGTTTCTACCACACTCTGCCTTACAAATGAATTAAATAATTCATTATAAAACATTGTGAATTTCAGCTCTACAGAATTCCCACAGTGCTCCTTTTGTTCTGTATCCTCTACATGCACAGCAGTCTGGATCTCCACAGCGGCTCCTTTAGTTTAATCACTTTTTTCTTTTTCTTTTTTAAGACATGAAAATGGACTTGTAACATTGTATTGCCGATTGCTTTGTTTGTCCTTGGCAGCCCACACTCCTGATAACTCTTTTATGGGTTTTGTGGCGGAGGAGCTGAATGAGACGGAGAGACTGAACATTCAGCGGAACAAGGTTAACAATATGGCTGTTGTGTACGGCAAAGAAGCCAGCATGTGGAAGGTCAGTATCACACAACAAACGCCACAGAAACTGTCAATAAATTTAACAAATTTGTGTAGAATGTTTGTCATCAGTGAGAGGTAGACATTGTTTTACAAAGAGTGGATTCATAACACGTCGGCATCAAGATACCCACAGAAGAGCCTCGGATCTATAATTCTTTTTTGTCATTAAGTTAGTTTAAAAAAACACCCAATGTGCCTTTGAAATGAAGAAAAAAAAGAAAAAATGCTCATCATCCACGTCTTATCCATTAAAACTCCAGTTATCATCCGACACAATTGGTCTCACGATGACCGCCACACTCAGACTTTTCAAATGACATCTCACTTGGCCAATTAGCATCTTTCATTTCATCTCCACAGCCAACATTAGCTAACGAAAGTCTGCGTCTAGAGGAATGGTCTCGTTCTCTTCTTTCAAATAAAAATCTAGCCAATTGCAACCAATCATGCAAATGAAAATGAGGATATCCTGCTTCAGTGGGTAATTTACAACCAAATCGAGGAATTCATTGTAAATAGTGATATTGTGCGTGGTTTGAAATGCTAGATTTTGTAAATGGCTTCAATATAAAGATACGTGGCAAAAATAGAAGTATAGATACCAAAAATATCTATCTAAATACAAATCAATAAATCCCACATTGAGTCATCTGCAAGCATCTATTCGCAAAAAATATTCAGGTAGAAATAAAAAACTGCTTCAGTGTGTTCAAACTTCTATTACTCAACTCCAGTAGCAGCTGTAGTAGTTATTCTGCCAAGGATAAAACTTTTTATGGAACGTTCAAAACATTTCCCAGCTCTTATGAGAGGCTTCCCACCACGTCCTGGATGGTTTCACAGGACTCTAATAACTTTTTTATTTCAGTATAACGCCTCTGAAATGAGCGATGGAATTTTTTCAAGAACACACAATGAGTCTCATTCATCTTGCTAGATGCCATGTGCCCCAGGGAGTGACAATGCACAACACAGTTTATCGTATGGTTTAATGCCTCACATGGTTCTCAACACATGGGGTGAATTAACACACAACACCTTAATTTGTGTCAGTGTAGGCTAATTTAATCAGTGTAGGTTGTTTTTGTGAAAATAATAAAATAAGTAAACTATTGTGTTACGACACTATCAGTAGTACCGTTTAGGGCAGAGGTTGTCAAACTGCGAGGCGTTCCTCCCCAGGGGAACGGCAGGAGAGCTGCTCAGCAAACATACTGGATTTGGGTCAAAAATCACTGGAGCCATAACTTGAAGTCAAATCTGAACACAGACACATGTATATTTTGAATTTGCATCATCATCATCATCATCATCATCATCTTTTTAGGTTTTCTTCAGTGTCTAACTAACCCAGTGATAGTGATCTGTACATCCATGCACACTGCAAACAGGAACCCCTCATAGCTGATCCGGTTTTGAAAACCTGTGATGTCCTGAAGTGTGATGTTAGAGAAACAACTGTTTTTTGTTTAGAGTAAATTTTCCCTTCGAGCTACTGGCAAGGTTTCTCACTCTTACTGTATCTTTGAAGCGAGCTACAGCCTCCCCCAAGGTTTGGTTCACTTGAATCTGACTGCAGCTTTGTTCCTACACTGCCGTAGCTTTTCCCTGTTTCTCAGAACAACTTGCTGCAGTGTAACATTTGTGACTCTGAAAGATTGCAGTGGAAAAGCCGGTGTAGTCGGGGTCTCTCCAGACAATGAATACTCCTTTGTTGAGAGCAGTCTCTTCCTCCACCTTTTTAGGTTCACATGAGAGATTTTGGGCCTGTAAAGGTCCTACGAGAGGAAAAATGACTAATACTTCATGTCATATTCTTTCTTTTCCACCATGTCTGCCTCTCTCTGCTCACTTCCCTCCTCCTCATACTTTTGTTCTCGCCCTGTTACTCTTCTGTATTCATCATCCTATGGTGCATCATTGATGGATTCACACAGCTTCAAGTAAGTACACCTGCTTTTCAAAGGAATCATCGATTCTCCAAATGCCTAAAAATGTTCCACTTTAGTTGTGTTAGCATGAATTTATATATAAGAGTCTAGCTTGTATATTTTAAAAAGACTTGTTTTAACTTAAATATGTAAAATATCCACCAACATTTAGATTTATTATTAAAAATATGAGCTTCATCTGTAATCTAGCATAGAGGGACATCATATAAAATGTTTACAATGTTTAAACAAGACTTAAATACCTGAATGAATGAAGTTTAAATGGTTTGTCATGCTGGTCACATGAATCCAATAATGTGTTTTCTCTTTTCCAAAGAGATTTTAGTTGGAGTAAAACTTTCAGTAAAAGAAAGTGTGATTTGCTCTCCATCCATGTTGCTCAAAGGCATTGAAATGGCCCAAAATGAAAAATGAGGAATAACACTCAAATGACATTTATAAATGATTTATGCCTGGAAGACAGCATTAGTGAATAATTCATAACATTCCCTCAGAAACACTCTTTGAGATAAACTCATTCAATTTTACATCAGTGCATTGATTCAACACATTGTGTCCATCGGGCACAACACAGGAGATGTATACTGATTCAAGTTTTTTGCAACCTCACAGGTACCAGATAGTTAACAATTAAAAAAATGATGATGGAGGTGCAAACAAGAGCAGACTCAGCTCATTAGACCTCCTTTCCATTAAGTGATTTTTGCTCAGGCTGGGGTGACACTCCCTAGCACCTCAGGCTTTTCTCCCCCACCTTTGTAAGAGTGGTTCTGTGTACTGCTGATGAATGTGTTTAATTCATTCAGCTTTTCATAGCAGTGTCTGTGCTGCAGGACAAACTTCACAGTGTTTAAGTAAACATAGAACGGCATCAAAAAGCTAACAAAAGCATAGCTGGCATATTCAGATGTTCTGTCTGTGCAGTCGAACGAGACAAATAGCTTAATGTTAATGCAATCAGAAAAACAGACTTCAGCTTTGAATCATCGTGCCACATGCTGCTTCAATGATGGCCTATAAGACATCTAACAGCACTACAAAGATGCCAAATAATCTTTCCAAACTGCACATCAAGGGGAACAGCCTTGAAAACCATGGCAATATATCCCAAACACATAGTGAGCTCACCAATAAGGATATGGTGGACTGAAAAAATAGAAATTCAAATGCAAATGAAGATGACCCATCTTTGTAGCAGTGTTTGAAACCATGAATTAGCTACTCCCTGTTTCCCCTTTTTAACTGCTTAATGCATTTTGCCTTCCCCCCGTATGTCTCAAAGGGAAAGGAGAAGTTCCTAGCCATTCTGCATCGCTACATGGAGATCCATGGGACAGTGTACTATGAGACGCAGCGTCCCCCAGAGGTGCCTGCCTTTGTCAAGAACCACGGTCTGCTGCCTCAGCAGGAGCTGCAGCAGCTCCTCAGAAAGGCCAAGGTGGGGGAGGAACACTACTGAGGCTTTTGTGAGCTTAGAAAACGCTCAGATGTTTGCATACTCAAATTCTGGGTTGCAATGAAGTTTTTATGCTTTTGTAGAGTTGAACTTAGTGTTCCGCAAGTGTTGACCTGGATATGAGGAGCTCAGTGTAAAAACTCATCCTTCTTCTTTTTCTTGTTCCTGTCAAGCTGTTTATTGGATTTGGCTTCCCCTATGAAGGTCCCGCCCCTTTGGAGGCCATAGCCAATGGCTGCATCTTCCTACAACCCAAGTTTAATCCCCCCCACAGCTCTCTCAATCATGAGTTCTTCAGAGGGAAGCCCACCTCCAGGAAGGTAGATGCACTTTGTATCTCAGCCAGCAATTTTATCTTTATCAGCACTGTCAGTGATTTAATGTGATGGCTAAGGACATTGGTACAAAATATAGTCCATCGACCCATTTTAGAGTTTGCAGGATACACTATAAGAATAAATACACAGTCTGTTCAGACCTTCAGCTGCTGTTTTATTGAGCTCATGAATACATCCCATTTATTCCTCCCTCAGGTGTCCTCTCAGCATCCATACGCAGAGCAGTATATTGGCAGGCCGCATGTCATCACCATTGACTTCAACAACTCTGAAGAGTTTGACGCAACCATCCGTGAGATTATGAGGATCAATGTATGTTAAGTTTTTGCTGTTTGCCTTCCCAAATCATTAAAAATAATGGTCGTCTAATAGTGTAGTTTACCGCAGTACACTTTACACTGCTGCATAATGATGACAATAATAATTATTTGCTCATATTCTACTCTGACCCACTTTTGAAACCCTCATCCTTTAATAGAGCTCTTAATCATGGCATCTGACATTACAGCAAAATGCTTAGCTGGCTCCCTCTCAGCTCTCCGCATCGCTAATTGCATGAGATATTGAGCGGCTCAGTAGGTAAACTGTGCACACACCTGGGTTTACATGGCAGTTTTCCAGAGGCCAGCCCCACAGGCAGTGAGCATTATCCGCAGCAGATCATATTAATCAATCACGCTGTGCTCAATCTGTCACCACAACAACACTGAGCCCACAGCCAAGAGTCTCGCAGTGCCAAGATGCATGTGTGCCTCTCTACCTGCCAGGTGTGTTAAATAGACCTTGTGTTTTCCTGCTGATAGAGGCAAAATGAAGTACCAATTGTGGCTCTGGCAAATGCTTAAAAAGTAGATCCTTGGGGAAAGGAAGAACAGGCTGAGCAGCTTTACTTTCCATGATCTTGACCAACATACCTGATCTAATTCAGACACACTTGAGACAAAAGCATGTAATGAAGTGTGCTCATTTGATTTTTTACCAAGAATTAGATGAGAAAAGTGATTCTTCTCTCATATCTTTACATGTAAGTACAAAACTATCACAAGCAGCTGGTTAGCTTAGCACAAAGATTGGAAGCAGGGGGGACACAGCTAGCCTGGATCTGCCCAAGGTACGAAAAAAAAAAAAAAAAAAAAAATCTGCCTACTAGCACCTTTAAAAATCTGAACAAAAACACTTTAAAAACGATGACTGGGAGCAGTGACTTCCTGGAGTCTCTGCTTCTTGCCTGGCAGCCGGTCACTTCATTTTTTGTACCAATTAAACAAATAAGATACAACATGTTAATTTGAGCTTCAGGCGCTGGTGGGTGGATTCTGTTACATTAAGTCTGAGCCGGGCTAGCTGTTTCCCCCTTTTTCCAGTCTTTGTGCCAAGCTAAGCTAACCAACTGCAAGCTGCAGCTTCATAATTACCATCCAAACTTGAAAGTGGTATCAAGTAGAAGTCTTGCTGTGACAGCAAATAAGCACATTTCCTGAAATGTCAGACTATTCCTTTAACGTATTTAGTATTTGGATAGTAGTAGTTTAGTATATGTGATGCAAGTTTGATAATGTGACTCGCAGCTGGTGCAGCTACAGCTGGTAGTCTGTGTATAGCACCGGCTACAGTGGGTTTACTGATATGTATTCAGTGCCAGCTCAGCACATTATCAACACATTTTTGGATAAGGTTTGTTTCTAGTGCCGCTGCTCATGTTGTTGATGTTCAAGCTCAAGAGCTGCCTGCACGTCTGAAACGCTGTTGCCTCAGATTTTAATGGCACCATGGCAACAGTGAATGATGGAAACGAGGAAACAGGCGGCTGATAAAGAAGCACTAAAATGCCTGTGACACCTGCCCAATCGTACTCACCAGCTGGGTTTGTGTGCTTTTTCCGGGACATGGCTGCTCCCAGCAGAACTCTCCTCAGGAACGTTTCATTTTATTGTCAACAATGATGGCATGAGATAATGAATGTCGCTCACGTATTTTTGCGGCCGAGGAATGCAGTCAGTTTAGGTATATAAATTGCACAGTCATTTTAAAAATGTTTTCCAGTGCTGAATTCAAATCGCCCCCCGTGAAGTGTTTTTTCTCTCTCTCCGTTTCATTCTGTTATATAAAGATGCCCAAAAGGCAAATTGCACTACTGAATAGCTGATGAAGTGCCAGATACATTTCATTAAACTGAAATAAAGTAATAAGAGAGTGCTAAAAGGACCACAATACTAAAAGGAACCATTTATCAATTTAAAAGCCTGAGTGCTTTAAAGGCCTGATAGTAAACAATGAGGTCTCACTTTAGCTACCACAGGAAATGTTCAAAGGGGATTCTGCACCGGAAGTGTGTCCAATTCTGATATATTTCATCATTAATATTAATTAATCTGTTATCAATCCACAGTATGTTTCAAAGTGAGGTAATTAATGCAACCCTGTTTCTTCCTGTCAGTGCTGTGTTGTCTATGAGGCTGTTAGCATAAAAGAGCAGAAAGAGAAGCTATCGATCAGCGCTCTGTGTGAATTTTAATCCATTGCCTGCCATCAAAAGTGAGACAGTGAGTGACAAGCCTTAACAGCCACACTGATAGCTGCACCCAGAGGACCCAGAATGAACAAAAACGCGAGGCTCCTCAGCACTGGTGACCAGTGGTCTGCCGTCATTTTAATCCATCGTTTGACGTATTTATGTAGTCATCACTAAAAATAATGAAATCAATTTTTAAAGCTGTCACCTGTGATGTATTATGTCATTGATTTTAATATGTGGCTTGTGGCATGATATAAGCCTTTCACAATTACGCTAATGAATATGTCAGCTTTGATTAACTATCAGATGCTCGGTTCCTGTAATTATAATTGCTTGGTTCTGTGGACACACACACACACACACGTACACACACACACACACACACACACACACACACACACTTTCTCTCCACTCCACAGCTTCTTCATCTGTGTGCACATCTGTGTTTGCAGGTGGAACCATTCCTGCCATATGAGTACACCTGTGAGGGGATGCTTGAAAGAGTTCATGCCTACATTCAGAACCAGGTGGGTCTGAAAACTCAGCAGGCAGCTGGTTCGGGTCATAATGATGTGATAGATGTTATTTGTTGGTGCATATGTTGCCTCCCAGCAGACCGGGTCAGTCACAGCTTGGTGGTATGAGTCGAACATAGAAATAGAGGTGAAATGTGAGCTGGAACCACAAGATTAATTGTTCAGTTAGTTGTTCTGGCTCAACTACTGCGGCTGGTGACACCCTTGAGTAACCTGTGGTAATAAATGAGCAGTTCAGTCATTTGTGACTGGAGCTATTACGGCTTAGTTCATCAATAATACTAAATCACCACTTTGATCATTGCTACAAAGTTTAGGTGAAATGGCAGTCTGTGTCCAATATGTTTCATGTACAGTATGTATCTTTTATAGATTCAGGCGGTCAGGCGGTGTCATCTAGTGTTACCGTAGTAATTTTTCTTTCACTAATCGCTACTCAAAATCAGCATGTATGTGTGGGAAACACAAAACAGATGCATAAATTTGTCTTTGGCTCTGGCAGAAAAGTAAGTGTGGTGTTGTTTCAATTTAGATTCAGAGACAAATTTTTAACAGAGAGCCCAGGTTACAAACTGGAGGTGTGGAGTTTGAATAATGTGGGTATCTACCAGGCTAATAAGAAGATGCTATCGAGTTGCAGAAAATGTAGGATAAAACGTCTTTGGAGCTTGACTCATAGAACGGACTGAAAGTCAGGAACCCTCCACCTGTGCAGAATCTTTTTAAAAGGTTCCCTTTGGAATTTTCTGGTAAACACAGCGTCTGTTTATGTTCAGTATTGCTCATCAAGACACATTGTGTGTGTCCTTGAGTGCGAACAAACGTATTCATTTTCTTCCTCTTAAGACATTTGCAAAGCTGATTATTCTTAAAAGTCTGAAACCTGCATTGTTTACATCCATGTGTTTCTTTACACGTTCCCACCATGTGTTGATCAGTGGAATGGCTGAAATGTGCATCGCGTCACATGCGTCATCTCGTATTGCATCATATTATGGTGTACATTAAAACCCATATTGTCACCTTGATAGTAGTCAAAAAATCCATAAAGAAAAATGATTCTCATTTTCAGGAGATTATCCACTCATGAAAGCATAACTATGAATATTATATTCCATTTCTGCCAGTATACCCCCTTAAATCCAACACACTGGACCTTTAAGGCTTGTTTTTACTCTTTCCAGTGAGGACCGGACACTTCGGGGTAACGGACTGAACACACGGGCCACTTACCAAACATGAGCTTTTCCAACCACCTACAGTATCCCCATTTTCAAGAACATGTCTTGATGGTTGTAAACACAATACTTGGACAGAATATGAATGTGGGAAGGAGGCGTAACATCTCAGCATTAGAATGGAGGGTGTGTTCGCCTCTGCTCATTGTGAGGCCTCTCAGCTTCTTTATTGACAGGAGGGGGGGATTAATTGCCTCTTTTCTGAAGCCTGTTCTGACTTGGAGGAGCTTACCGTTGCATGTTGGACCCTTGTTCGTGAGCAAGCCCGTTGTGTTTTGAATAGTTTCTTTTGGAGCAGATGCACACCATCTAAACCACAGTGTCAGTCAACACAAGCGGCTGTCTTGAATCTCTCGTCCCCCTGCTTACCTTGGTCACTGTGTGGTGACTGGCTGTATTCATCTCAACACATGCTTGTAGGAATTTAAAGAAACATTAGATGAATAAACGATTGATAATAGAAGAATTACAACAGCAACTGGAGTTGTAAAACTGCACAAGGTCACCTTCTTGTTAAAGCATGTTATGTCCATTGAGTTGATATGAATTCAACAAATAGACTTCATTATACTATTATGTGTTATATACTTGTATACTATATAGACTGTACTATTAAAGAAGTCCCCTTTCTGGAACTTTTCAATTGCTCACAATATTTGTTCCTACCCTGCCTGGGTCAGCTATTTAATCCTGTGCAGGCACCAGCTGCAAGCTTAATAGACCTGTGCAGTGACTAATGTTCCTCAGTGATGGTCCTCGAGGACATCGATGAAAGACAAAAATAATGCTCATACATAAACATGCATGTTATCCAACCGTTCATTCACATAAAAGTCAGTAATCAAGATATGTTATTGGCAACTGTAATCCACAGTGAAATACAACCAATACCAAAATACCAAAAACACATACATACATGTATACATGCATAAATATACTGTAGATTAACGTGTTGTTGTCCTCTGGTGCATCTACAGTATCATGCTGTGCTGGCTGGTATAATGTGTGGCAGTGGCAGGTTAACGAAATGCATTAGCCTCTGCCTGACACCATCTCTTTCCTGGCTCACACACACACACAAACACACACACACACACACACACACACACGCTCAACGTGCCATGACCGACAGTGACTGCCCACCCGGCGTGGTCAGACTCCCAATCAGACTCTGAATCCCTTTCTTTTCTCCACTTTTCTTAACCTTTTCTTCCCCCATTTCAGACTTTTACCAATTTTATTTCCAACTTCTCAAGTCACTCACACCTTTTTTTCTACTCTCTGACACAATCTCTCATCCTCGTTATCTCCCACAATAACTTCCTCTCACCTCCTTCCACTGGCAGAGCTCCAGTCCCACCGTGACCCTCGTGCTATATACGAGCGGCTGAATCTCTTTCCCTGTAAACATCGTCTGTAGGATTTATGATGGCATTGTAATGGCATGTAAATGACAGCTTATAAACAGCATATTCCGTTAGGCCTTATTCCGAATGGAGCAGCTTCTGATTAAAACATGCTGATGTTTTTCGGGTGTTAGAAGCATACTTTGCAGTTTACGGTCAGCTCTGTGCAGCTTTTTCAACAGTTTACCAGGCTGTGGAAGAGATGCATGCACAAAAGAAATGCACACATTTCTGGTCAGAGGGAGAGAACCCACCTAAACACACATAACCTTTAAACATTATGAAAGAATTGGATATTAGCACATTTTTGGATATGTGCCGTAATCACGATGCCGACCTTTTCCAGAAGGTGGTTGAACAAATGAAAGAGGGCGGCCGTGTTTGTTAATCGGAGCATGCACAGCTGCAGGTAAATGAGTATATTACAGGATATTCATTTTCATTGGCCAAGTAAACAGCTTCAAAGGAATATTGTTTTTTTAAGAATATTTTGCACCTGTAAATGTGTTTTTACTGGGCTTATGAGGACACTGGAATAGAACAGAGCCATGATTAATGTTATTAGTAACACCTGTGCTTGTCTTTGATTTGGCATTGCTCAGTCTGTTGGATCATGCAGTGATGTTGAATGGCTCAGCTCAGAGAGGGTCATTGCCAAAACGCATGAATCAGTGGGCCAGAAAGTGCCACCTATGATTCAGGGGATCTGGAAACAGGAATTAGTGACACCTGGGAAAGCAACAGCTTCACTAAACCTGAGTCCAGCAGATGATCACACAAGTTCTCTCCAGACTGTGTGCTCATCTGATCACACGTTTGTTTGTCAGAGTCAAATATTACCATCAAATCTCCAAAAATAAGACCCAGGTTTGTTCTTTAGGTGTAAGATTGGAAATTTTCTGACTTTGATGAGTCATACTGGTAAGTATTAGAAAAAGTAACTTTAGAGATGCTTTGTTAATGCTTAAGCCAGAAAATAAACCTGGGAATTTTCTTACAAGCCACCGCACACAAAATGTTCCACTTTACAGCATGTTATCATTTGGTAATAACTACCACTAAACACCATGTAAAACCGTGTATCCCCTGAGAGGCACCTGGAATATGCTGTTCAAATTCAATAGGAAAATAAATAGAATTACAAATTGTAGCATCTCCACACACTTTTGCTCTTCATTTCTGTCTCTTAAAGGTGGAGTGAGTCATTCTGGAGACTGTTGATATTCAGCAATTATCTCCTCACAGTCCACTAGCTGTCCGTTGTGTGTGTTTACTGAAAAAAATCTGGGTTTTGAATACAGCCCTGCCTCTGAAAATAGTAAAGAAACAAAGATGCTCTTAGGACTGAGCCACACAACACTATTCCAGCCAATCAGGTGGCGTTCCTGCTCATGCACAGGACAAAGGGAAGAAGAGATGAGTGGAGGAGAGAGGGATGGTACATCTGACATGCTACTGTGTGTGTGTGTGTGTGTGTGTGTGTGTGTGTGTGTGTGTGTGTGTGTGTGTGTGTGTGTGTGTGTGTGTGTGTGTGTGTGTGTCTCTATCATGGATGTTGCCTGTGTTTCACAGTGGAAGTGAAGCAGAGATGGAGAGATTGGAAGCCTAGTTACTGCCTGCAGGCACTAAGAGCTTGCTTAATAAACAGGTCTGGAGGCCACTGGGACATGTCAGAGAAATTATTACCTGGGTCTTATGAATAGCCCCAGCTGGAGGGTGAATCTAATTAGGGCTCTCACCAGTGACTCCTGACCTTTTGCCTCCTGACCTCATTTGTTATTGGAAGGCATACCTGCATTCCTACCATGTCATCACACCATCACGTCTGATGAGCGCCTTATTTACTGTAACGGTTCTTTTCTTATTTCCTGTAACAGCCACTCAGAAGTTGTATATTTTTCTGCTCTGTACTGGAGGATTGTGTTTATTATAGCTGACAGGTCAAAGTGTTTGCAGTGTAACACTGAAAATATTACAGATCTGGGTCATTTTATCTTTGCACCTGCAGGACTTTTGCTCCCCTGAAGCTCCGTTTCCTCCTGTAAACTCATCTGGAGCTTGGTTGGGCAACCCTCCCAGCCCTTTCACTCTCCTCCCGAACTCCAGCATCCTAGCCTGGGCCTCCAACAGCAGCTACTATGCATCCTGGCCACCCCTTAGCGCACTGCGGCTCTTAGCTTCGCTGCAGGGCCAATCGTGTGTGATGGCGTGCCAGAGTGCAGGACTAATCTGTGAACCCGCCTTGTATCGTTTCATTAATATTAAGGAGGCCTTCAACGCGTAAGATGTTTTTCCTTGTTAGCATGATTTGTTAAATGAACATTTTTTTAATCTTTTCATTTCATCCTGTACATCTCTGGGGGGACATTTGGATGTGTTGGATTTAGTGACATCTAGTGGTGAGTGTGAAGATTGCAACCAGCTGAATAGCCCTCACCTCACCCTACAGTGGCTGCTAAAAACGCAAAATACTCTCTTTAGTGCAAGTGTTTGGTTTGTCCGTTCTGAGCTACTGTATAAATATGGCAGTGCCATGGAAGACCATCGGCTCCCGATGTAGATATAACAAAGATAAAATTGAAAAGGTAACGAAAATTAAGATTCATATAGTGATTCTTATTTCTAAGGTGATCATACACTAATAAAAACATACTATGAATATTAGATTCAATTTCTGCCATATTCTGCCAATAGATCCCTCTAAATCTTGCACACTGGGCCTTTTGTACCAATGATTATGATATCTAGTACATCAGCCATCCTCAAACACAAAATTAAGCAGTTTTCTTGCCCAATGCACCATCATACCCTGTAAGGACCTTCTTGAAAACAAAATAATGCACCTCAAGGGGCTCGTCCTGCAACAATACTAAATTTGACTAACATGTCTCATTTGCACTTCTCTTTTCAAAATTATGCAGCAGCACAAAGTACAGAAGATGACACCAGCTCACCTCTTCCCTGTAATATTTCTCTCCATTCCTTGACGTCCAAGTGGCAGTACTATAACACACATATTAAATATATTAGTGGAATAATCATTGATAGCCCCTGGCAATCCTGCTAACATTAATATTAATTATGTTAGTGTGTGGCATTAGGAATAATAATTAAAACCCTTTAAACTCGTCTTTTTTCCAGGCTGGACTTGCAGTGTGAGGGAGTGGAGTTCGAGATGAATCACCTCTTCCCTGCCTTCTCAGCAGAGCATGCTGAATGTGGCCTGCAGCAGGATCCACTGCTGTTCAGCTGTGCCGGCTCTAGCGCCAAATACCAGCGCCTCTGCCCCTGCAGGGACTATCGGAACGGCCAGGTGGCACTGTGCAGGGACTGCCTATGACCAGAAGAGGACCCGTGGATGGAGACTCTTTTCTAAGGCAGAATCCTGGCTGTCCCACGAGACTCTCTTTGAAAAGCAGAGTTTGTGGTGAATTGCTGTAAAACTTTGTTTTACAGCGCAGTGACTCTGCTCCATTACCTCTGACCAAGGGACCGGCTGCCAAAGTAGGTATTACCTCTCAGGGAATTGCATGATTGTACTTTGAATCTGGTGGGTTTAAAGGTTTCCATGGCTGCATTAGGACCACAGTCTTTGCAGAGGCCGTGATGAAATGTGTCTTGTGATGGAGCGGTGACATTAGTAAAGAAATCATGGGCAATCAAACGGAGAGCTTCGTTGTTTCAAATGCTTGAAATTCACAAGTGTGTTTACTCAGTGTTGTGTGAGTATGTACAGTATCATAGTGGAGTTTGGATATTTGTACTAGATGCACCCAAAGCCATTTACACGGTGTTGAGATGTACTATTTTACATGTCCTGTAATGAATACATTTGTATATAGGTGTTGTTTAATAAAACACAGGGGAAAAAAAGATGTTGCCATTATTGATGATAGGATATGAGTGTAAATTATCGTAATTCATTTTCTTTAAAAAAAAAAAAAAAAGTTGATTGAATTATAAGATATCATCCATCTTTTATGGTCAGTTTCATAAAGCACATGCGGAAATATCTTAATTACGTCTTTTAGCCTGTGATTTATATGCAGACGGCGCTGACTCATAGTCATTAGTTTGTAAAGCAGTCTTTGGATACAAGATGACAATCGTGTTCCAGAAGTATAGAGATTCCTACATCCATGTTTTGGGGTTTTTTGCCTCCCGCTTACTGAAGCATGTATTTGTCTATAACAGAATATTCTTCAGCACTGTTCATTTGCTCTCACCCTCACAGAAGCTCACACTGTGTTGTGTTTTCTAGATAAACTTTCTATCAAAGCAGAAACCATTGTGCAAATTACAGAGGCAGACATGAACCTTCAGTACAGAGATGAGCTGCAGAATTACTGTACAGTGACTGATGGTTGGTAGCAGCAGATAAAATCACAGCTTTCTCAGCTCACTACATCGCAGCATCATTTTGGTATGGGATTATACTGTAGGCTGACAGACAGGGACAGGCTCAGGGTTTAAAGCACGGGTGGGGAACCTCCGGCCTCCGGGCCGCCCGAGAGTGAATCCATGAATACAAAAAAGCAACACGGAAATACAAAAAAAGTCTCTAGACAGCAATTATTTTTCTAGCTATAATATGGGTCACATCCAGTGCGACAAAGCTTCCCATCCAATCCAATGGGCCTCAGATGTGCACATCTAACATTACTCACCAGTGGAAGAGGTCCAGTCCATCCTGAGAGTGATCATAGCTTAGCTTTCTACTTTCAGGCAAAAAGCCAAATAAATCCATAATTCATAGTTCATCTGTTCGACAGAGTCAGATTATTGTCCAACCCCATCCTCTCTGCTCCGTGGATCCACCATCAAACAGCTCGACTCCCTGGCCGGACGTCCTCTGGAGCCGACAGCAGCGCGCTGCCCACACTCTCCGACTCAAACTCAACTCAGCCTTTAAGATTCTCAAACTGAGTATTTTTGTTTGCTGCCTGGGATTCTGAAGAGGAGTTTGTTGCTGAGATAAGGCCTCATTCATTGGTAGCTGAGCTGTTGGTTTTGAATTGAGCACTAACCACCTCCTTGACAGAGCTCTGGGAGCATTTTCTCCTTCAGTATCGAGTTATCGTTGTGGATTTTCCATGATTTTAGGAGTCTGCTCACACTGATAAAGGCTCATAGAAATAACATTACGCTTGTAAAAAAGTGAAAATAATCAACAATATATAGTGTCTGCTTGGAAAATGTCTATGCAGTAATATCCTTCATACAATCATGTGTTCACAAAGTGGTGAACCTCGCTCCATCCTTGCTTGTGAACGACTGAGCCTTTCCAGGATGCCCCTTTCATACCCAATCATGATACTATCACCTGTTTCCAATCAACCTGTTTACCTGTGGAATGTTCCAAACAGGTATTTTAGGAGCATCCCACACCTTTTCCAGTCTTTAGTTGCTCCTGTCCCAACGTGTTTGAAACATGTTGCTGCTCAAATTTAGAATAAGAATATATTTACTAAAATCTACAAGTATATGTTAAAGGATTGGCAAATGATCACTTTCTGTTTGTCTTCATGTTTTTCTGTTTTTTGAATCTGGGCTGTATGAGCTCTAGCAGTCTGTTAAACAAATAAAGATATATTCTAGAAATCCACCTAAAATGTTTAACCAGACAGTGTTTTCTTGCTGAGCTGCTGCATTGGAACAGCTACACAAAGAGAGAATTTTGCACTGATAAGATGTTTTTTTTTTTTTGAAAGATACCTTGTTGATGAGTCTAACAGACTGCTGAAGCCTGATTTCAGTCTTAGCTGACATTTAGGATGCCTCTTTGCTCAGAGCAGGACTGTGGATTCCCCATCTCACAGTACAATTGTTAGACTTCCAGTTTGAAGAGGAGAAATGAATACACTTGTTGATCACCCAAACTCTGCTGAAGAATGTTTAACTTTATCTAACCTCATTTGTCCTTGCAGGTGCACACTGGTTGTCTTTTACTTCAATAAAAACATAATAATATGTCCATCTGCTTATGTTTTGTTGGCAGGCGCCATGATGCATTGAGAATGTGTAAGTCTACTATTTTTTTTTTTATCTTATTTTTTTTTTTTTTTTTGTATTTATTAATTGGTTTTGTTTCCATTTAGATCTTTATTGGGAAAGAGTTTTCATTGCTAAACAATCACAGTAACAAAACAAAATTATTCCTTTGCAGCTCTGTTTTGATATCACCACTTTCAGTCTCGTATAATGTCGATTTTAATTCCAGCTGTGCTTCTTTTCGTCCCGAGACGTGCCTCAGTTTTTTCATTAAGGTTTCTTCAACAGTTATTAGAATCGGTCCTTTGTTGGTGGTGCTACCTTCACAAAGCTCCTTGTAATGACTTTTTTCATGCTATTAACAGTATTTTAACCAAATATCTGCCACTTCCCCATAAACTTTCTTCAGAGAAATTACTTCGAGCTAAAGTAACCTTTATAGGGGACCTTATATCTCAGAATTTGTTGTAGCACTTAACCAATTACTATCTCCAAAGAAAGAATTTTGTCATTTCTGAAAAACAAAACATGACCTTGACATTAAATGATCCTCAATCACGCATTTCTGACATGTGTGTAACTTATTATACATTAGTACACGGATGGGATTTTTCCATGAGTTCAGTGTGTCTTCCACTTTTTGCACATCTTCATTAGCAGGTAAAGCTTCATAATGTACACTGACCACATTTTGTTTTTCCACAGTGTGAAATATGGTCAGCGATAGCAAACAGAACAGAAGCATCTTGTAGACTAATTATTTCTTGAAAGATGGAGGCGTGCTGCAGATTTGTCATGTGGCCAATTTATTCAACAAAGAAACATCAAACAAAAGCTGTGAAAAAAGATTTGTGATGATTAACAATGTCCTTCAGTTCAGTCACGACAATCATGTTGTTTTGTATTCATATAACCAATCAAGATAAGCGCTTTGCCTTGATTCGGTATTTACTGGCCTCAGTCATAACTTGAAATACTGTTTAAATTAGGTGGAGTGTGTCATCAACTGTGCTTCACACGCAGCTTCAGAGGCAAATATACAGATGCATTTTCCCACGGAAACTTTCCAGGTACATTTCCACTGTAATCTTTCTCTCCCCTCGTTGGTTTTGTTTGTGTGGGCTCCATGAATAAAACCAATATGTGAGGCTGAGCAGTTGGAGCTATTTTAAATCACCTTTACAGATGGACATTATAATATGCGCAGAAATTCTGCAATGTCACTAAAGTCATTATCAGGAGCGCTGCCGCTCCACAGAAGCCGAAACTCCACCAAGATAAGAGGATTTTAATGAGATGTCCTCAAAAGACAGAGTCGAATTTGCCAGTTTTCATTTAATGATGGTGCTGGTGTCTCTTTGACTGATAGTATGGACTTTTTCAAAATATGCTCAGTCCTCCTCTTCAATTTCTAATCTCTGAACTAATATTGAACTTTCTCGTTTTCCTCAGAAACTGATGGAAGAATATACTGTGTGTGTGAGGTAACTGTGGT
Source organism: Chaetodon trifasciatus (assembly GCA_037975065.1). Taxonomy (NCBI): domain Eukaryota; kingdom Metazoa; phylum Chordata; class Actinopteri; order Chaetodontiformes; family Chaetodontidae; genus Chaetodon; species Chaetodon trifasciatus. Next base: position 6,568,038 of record JBBMOE010000033.1, read on the forward strand.
GAGGAAGGCTTTGAATCTTTCAGGGCTTTTATGGTGAGAATTCAAGTGTTGAACAATAACCTCTGGAACTTCAAGTTATAAAGAAATAAGGAATATAAATATACCACTTCAGAGTGTACTGAAGTGCTGCACCCAAGTACTTTGCTATTCAGCTGCACAGAGAAAAGCTCACCTCTAGTGTAGATTTTCGCCACTTGGAAAGTTTCATGAATTTCCTGGAAAGAATGAAAGAACTGCCATAGGCCCAGTCCACACATATATGGATATTTTTTCCTCTGCGTTTGGGCCTCTTGTTCACACACAAGCTGAGTTTTAGCTCACTAAAACTTAAAAAAAAAAAAAAAAAAAAACGCCTTCTGAAATGCAGTGTTCTGAAAACTCTGGTTTCTGTTTATCCATGCCTACATGACTTAGTGATGCACTGACCTTTCCTCTAGCACCACGTTGGCTCACTTTGGTGGTTTGGAGATTTGGGCGTTCATGCTCCCGTTAGTTAGCACCCTGAGCTGATTTCTCATGTAGCACCACCAACTGGTCATTTGCTTTGCCAGTTGATAATATCCCCCTTAGCATCAGTTATGCTTTGTGTTCAGTACTGTGTTAGACATTTTACCGATTAAACAGCTCTGTGCTAGCACTGACGTTAGCATTTCACTTAAAGCACTGCTGTGCACAAGTGCTGTATGATGCCTCACAGAGCTGTTAGCATGGTTGTAGACGTTAAGATGTAACAGAGAAGAATGATCCTTTCACACTATATGCTTTTAACAGAATAATAACAGGGCCCTGTCACGTCTACACACATGAATGGATTGCATACTGTATATTGGATATACACAATGTAATGTATTGATCATAAGTGGGACAAAGTGCGTTTGTTGGTGGATTCAGCAGTGAATGCTACCAGAGAACAGCTCTCACAGTGTGTTTTCTTCGCTAAAGAATCAGACAGTGGCCATGACGTAGTGTGATTCATGGCACAGCAGACCACCTTTTCTGAAGAGAGAGGTCACGCAGACTAGGATAAATGACTTTTCTCTACACACGGCAGACATCTTCATTCCTGCTGCCTCACACTCACACCACAGTGCCTTCCCCACTCGCTCCCTGCTCTCTTTCAGCTTATCCAGATTCCTCCTTCTCCTCTCTCTCCCTTTGCTCAAGATTAAAATTATTTATTCCTCAGATGATGAAAACTTCTCTATGACCAATTACCACCACTTTACATTAATGCTGTGCATTCGTTACTCCTCTCTAATCACTTCTCTCTTTTGCTCGCTCTTGTCTCACTTTGGTGTGTGTGACAGAGTGGAGACTAGCTGCCTTCTGCTCGCGCTGCCCCACCGCTGCCTCCCACAAAGATGAATGCATCACACATAATGACTCTGCTGCCCCGCTCTTTGTGTGTGTGTGTATGTGTGTGTGTGCATATTGTATGCAGATGCCTTTCTCCAATAATAATAGGTGTCTGAAAATCTGACACTCTCATAGACTTAATGGAGTGTGCCTGTGATGACTAAAGAAGTGCATTGTGAAAGACACATTAGTCAATTTGAGAGGGCTTTTAATATCAAACATGTTCATGATGTGTATCCTGGATAGATTTTACAAGTAGAAATGCTCTAGTTTTATTAGTTATAATGATAGAGTTATAGCATTAGCTTACCAATAAAGCTATGCAGTCATATGCAAATCTTTGATATTGAAGTGATGGGAAGAAAACGATCATCTGCCCGTGTCTGGCACTTACTTTCTCTTTTTTCACTCCTCCTCCTCGATCTCTGCCTGTGTTCAGCTAGCTCGCCCAACAGCTGTTACTGTCCGAAATGCCCAACAGCTGTTAAAGATAACTGATTACTCTTGTTTTCATGTCACTTCACTCCATGAAAACACTATGTTGGAATTGCACTCTTGCTCATTTTGCAGATTAATTAGCTGGTTTGAAAATTTAGCTTGCTTCACTCTTCTTTTGTGCTTTTTGTATTCCCCTCATCAATTAAAACCCACTTGAGGTGAGCGCAGAATCCCACTTCAGCTACAGCAATCACTGCTACTAATATTTCAATCGCACTTAACAAAGAGAAGTGAGACTTGCCAGAGGTCTGTGTGCCTGTATTCACAGGACTGGATGTGTGTGTTGCACCTGAGGTAACAGATTGCTCATCATTTGCAGAGAGCTCTGTTTTTCTATGATAAGACTCTCTTGTCTACCACAGTGAAGTCAGCTTTGTTTCAGAAGCATCACAGGTAGGTGTGAGGGGGCAGTGCAAACAGAGCACATATCGAATCACAGAGGTCCATGTTGGTTTTCAGCCTCACACCCTCAGAGAAGAATATATACTGTATATACACACCAACTCCATGGATACTGCTTAAAGATAGTGATTTTTGCCTCAAACAATCTCATTATTAATGCAAACTCTGTGGGCAGAATTATTTAAACACTATGGAGGTTTTATCCCCCTGTTTGAATCAAACCAAACTTGCACTTAAAGCAGACGTAATCTATATTTCATATCATATTACATATGTGAAAGGGGTTGTTCATAGTGGTGAAGCTACAGAGAATTATCACCTGAATCTGCGGCTCCCTTCACTTTCAGTTTTATAGTGAGTGGCAGCTCATTGCTCAGCTGTCGGCCCTCAACTTTACTGTTTTGGTTCACCACTCTCATGGTATCACTTTCAGTGGCAGCAGCAGGCATCTGTTTTCAGCTAAGAAGCTCTAAAAAAAAAAAAAAAAAAAAAAAAACACTGCACACTTCATGCTCAGCACCAAACAACAGGCAGGCACAGTTAGCAACGAGCTGATGAGCATAATGGAACATTTAGCAGCTAAACAGGCAGATATTTCCCTCAGAAGTTGGTGGAAAGAGCGTGAATACTGGACTTAACTTCATCAGCTGTGCAACTTCAAAGGTGATGATAAGTCAATGTTGTCTTCAGGAGTTGTTTCCACTGCCCCCAAGAGCCCAAGAAATCAGCCAAGGCATATTTAAAGTAATTGTTTGACATTTGAGGAAACTCATTTTATAAAATCTTATTTAATCACACCTTCTTACAGTGAGCTGGACGAGAAGCTTGATACCATTCTCTTATCTATGTGATAAATCTAAGGCTCCAGCCAGCAGGACTATTTTTGACTGTGATGTTGGTTTTTGTTCAGACTGAACAAACAAGATATGAAGTGTTAATTAGTGAGCTTCAGTGGTGCTGGTAGGCTGAACAGAGCCAGGATATGTGTTTTCCCCTGTTTCTAGTCTTTATGCTGACTAAACTAAGCTCACCGGCTGCCGGTTGTACCCAACAGATACGAGGGTGGTATCAAGCTTCTCATCTGACTCTTGGCAATACAGTGAATGAGCATATATGTTGAATTATTCTTTAAAACTGCACCAGTAGCAAAGCTTGGCTGGAAAGCAGGCGATGGTGCTTTTTTTGTGCAAATATATTCTGTGATGGTTCCACTTAAGTTCAATTTTTCCCTCAAGTAAGAGTCTAAGTTATGAGTCCTGGGAAATCTTTTTTCTTATGTTCATATTTGCTACATTTCCAGCCCCCTGCCAACAGAGTTATGGCCTCCAGGCAGCGACTCATTCTGCTGGATATTCAACCCTCTTACAGTAAATAGACACATTTCACATTAGGCCTATCTGTATGTATTTCTACTGTAATGCATGCCCTAAGTGGCAGTCTAGAGCACAATGAGAAGTCAAGAGGCTACTCTGCAGTCACTCTCAGTTACTGAGTCATCCCCGACAGTCATCCTCTATGGCTTCCACTGCCAGCTCCAGCAACAGACACCCAAACCGCATCTGTCACAGCTGTCTTACTGTCAGCCCCTGCACAATTGCAAGAGCCGCTCCATTCCTGAATCCATAGAGCTGAATGTGTAACACACTAGACATATACGAACCAATCCTCCACAGCTTTGTGTTGAAAAGTGGCAGCTTTTGACTGAATAGAAGGGCTGGCTGTCTGGGCCACAGCTTTTAGGTAGATCAGAGAGGCTTGCTGACTGCATACCTTCAGTCCTGACAAATAAGGTAGGCTGAGAGAGTGAGACAGACAGAGATCCTCATCCCTTATAGGCAGTCCATCCGCCCTGGTGACCCTGTTGTCGGAGTTGACTGTCAAGCTGTAATAGAAGTGATTGAGAAGGTGTGAGAGGATTTGGTGGTATGGGAGAGAAGTGGAAAAAGACTGACCATCCCGCTGAGAAAACGAATCAGAGGAAGGAAACGATAGAAGATGAGAATGATTGAAAAGTAGGGAAAAGAATCAAGGTATATGGATCAGAAGCCAGGGGCTGGTTTTTAGAGGAGTGGGAAAGAGATGAGAGAAGAGGAAAAAGCAGCGTGTCTATATATATAAATATATATATATGTTTTTATCGGGGCCTCTGTGGGGAACTTCAGAGTGGTCTTCTACAAACTCCATACCAAGGATATACTGTACAGTAAAAGTCCAGAGCTCTCAAACGGGAATCATTGAAAAACATGTTTTCTCAGATCAGCGTTGTTAGGACCTTGATGTAAAGTTTTTGAAGAGATCAAAGTTGTCTCACAGTTTTGCAGTCAGCATGCTGCATGTCCTCATGACTTATTTAGTGAAGTATGGATTGATGAGGAAGGTGAGAGGGCTATGGAAGGGAGGAAGATAGAGACTGAATGTGGGAGTGCAGGTATGTTCTTAGTGACGACTTGCAGAGAGAGACAGAGTTAAGAAAAGAGCTGTACCAGCATTAAAAGTTGTAGTTTGTCCCTGAAGCTGGAAAAGTGAGGGGATATAACTGCTTGTACTTAAAGGGTCGTATTCTTCAAAAATACCCAAGGACAAAATACATAAAAGGTCCTGAGAATGTTCAGACAGAGTGTGTTTTGATTAACCTGACTCACCAGATGGTTTGTTACACAGAACCATCTGGGAAGTCGTCCATGCAAACTGTTTGGAAAAGGGCAGGCAAAAAATACTTGGCAGGTGATTGGAAGAACCATCTGTCTGTTGCCGTCTACCGTGGGCTAACTTCAACCAATCGGATCAACAAACCATATGATGCAATGCATAGGAGAGCAAAAGTCTCACTGAAGCCAGCTGGAAAAAAAGTCTACAGTGTCATTCTTTGCTCTTCCTGCAGTGAAGAAATACTTTCCAGTTCTGGTATATCTGATGCCACAGCAGCATCTACACTAACCTTTAACTGGCAAGATGGATTCTCACGTCGCATGATCTTGTGAATCCAGCTGCCCCGCAAGGCAATGTTTTGATACACAGTACAGTATTCTTCCTGGTTTGACTAGCTTCTGAGGAGGCAGTGAGAGGGTTAATGATCTTACAATATCATTAAAAGCTGGTGCACCATACCAGTTTTATTATGCATCTAAAATACCTGTAGGAAGTTGGATTGCTTTAAAATCCACCTTCTGAAGTGGGATTATACCATCTAAATTGACCATTCGTCTTGTCACAAACAGAGATCCAGTCATAGCTTTACAACCCAAATTTGGACCAGCAGGCCTGTTACACAATACTCAGTATCTAAAGAGTTTGGAGGGTTGTGTGTTTTGTGTGTCTTTTCAATCAAAAACAAAAGAGCAAAGGTGCCTTCAGTAACCAAGTGTTCTTTGCAAAGGTAAGGGGCATGACACCAACTAACTGCAACAAATTACTGTGTGGGGTGACATTTAAAAAAAAGGACTGGAGGTGTCGAGATAATATGTTGTTGTCCTGCTCTTTATTTGGTTTAGGAGAGTTTGTGCTCTAGATTGTGTTGAGTAGTAACTCTGCCACTGTTAATGCAAAATGCATACCTGCAGTGGTAGGACTGGAGGCTTGATGGGCATAGCAACAATAACTAAGTTAGTTCCCTGAGTCCTCATTTCATCGCAGGATGAAGACCTGTCAACTGAGCAACTCTGCCTCTACACCTGCTGTGAAAGTCAATTGTTTAGATTTGCAGAATGACGCAGCTGACTTCATAAGAAGTATTAGTTCAGGAATAAACCACAAGTATAGCTCAAGTGACGCATGTGTCCTCATTACAGTGAAATGTTTTAGCTCTCATGCAATCATAATAATGAATGTAAATCTATACAGGAGCATGCGTTCTACCCCAGGCTTTTCCTGCATGGCCCTGCATATCTCTGCACTCATCTAGAGCGATCATGATGGCGCTTCTCTTTCAGCTTTGCTCGGCTTCTTCAGCGCAGGTACTGCCACAGATGATTTCCCTTCAGCAGTGAATGGCCTTCTGCCAAAACACACATCCTGTGTGGTAAATCATTAAGATGTTTATCCTTGATTAACGATGTTCTTTCTCTCTGAAACGTTTCAGATGAGTTCCTCAGCTCACTGTTAGCAGGCAAAAAAAATGATGTTTCATAAATGATTCAGTGCTTGGCTAATCAGTTCCACTGACTTCCTTTTTGTTGTTGAGAATTAAACCTTGACTCCGTTAAGGGTTGGATAAAGGAAGGTGCTGAACTGACCTCTGTGTGCAATTGTTTTGGTGTCTCCACATGAGAGGACAGTCGCAGCAGAGAATGCTCGCAGGGAACTTAGGGTCTTCCTCATAGTTTCTCTAGACAGTTATGTTATTTTCTGTCAGTACCGATTATGTCTTTAAGAGAGAAATAATTGTCTTGCCAGTTGTCACAGAAATGGTCTGCCTGGTATATCAGCTTGTTTGAGACATCTAATAAAAATAGTTGCAGGAGTTACTTATTCCAATTACTTAAGCCACATGCAGAAGCAAGTCATTTCCTACAGGCTGACAATGTAATTACAGAGAATTGTTTCCTGAGCTGCTAGATCTTTGTAATGGCCCGATAATTATTCTTCAATGCAACACAGAGTGACATTAAAATGTAGCTGGGGGTGTGCATATGAGTGTGCTTGTGTGTGTGATAACAGGCAGTCCTATCAGAGCATGGTGCTCACAGGGGCATCAGGGTGAACAAATAAATCAGAGTGGCATGTTTCTGTCACGTCTCCCTGATAAAATCTCCTACTTTGATCGGCCTTAATTGATTTCATTTGAGCTGCAGTGACGGACACAGCTGTTGCCTGGCTTGTCACAGCTAACTAATTACATGTCACCACTATCATGTGACACCAAGTTGCCTCTGGCAGCATGGAGTGGCCTCACAAGCAAAACAAAAACCTTTGTTTCCTCTTTCTAACATCACCTGTGAAGCATGATGGCAGAACACAGTGTTGAATCTTCTCCCACACACCACGCTGCCTGTTCACACAGAAGAATAAATGTTACTGTTATATGTGGGTATCTTATACAGTGTTTAGATTGGTGATATCTTTACTGAAAAAATGAAGTATGATAAGAGAATAAGGCTGCTAATCGGGAAGTCACAGCTTGGGGGGAGGCAATGCCTGCAGCTGCCACACAGTGAATAAAACACATTTGTACCCAGGGGTGTGTGTTGGGAGGCTGAAGGCTGAAGTATCAATTACAGATTGATGTGCAAGACACCCATATTCTTCAAGTTAATTTAAATGAATTCAACATGAATTGTTGTCCAACTTGTCCTGAAGATCAAACTGAACCTGTGAGACTTTCCTTCTTCATAAACACCAAAGTCTGCGACTAAGTGTGAACGAGGTCAATGATACCTGAATTTACAGTAACCTAGGAATATGACATTCAACTTCGACAGGACTGACAGGTGGATTTTATTACATTTGGACAGAGCCATGCTAGCAGTTTTTGTGCTAAGCTAACTGTCTCCTGACTGTAGCTTTATACTACAGACATGAGAATGGTATCGATTTTCTCATCTAAATCTGTGCAAGGTGGTTAATAAGCACATTTCCCAAAAAGTATAATCTTTCGAATTAACATCTCTTCAGGTTTGTGGCCATTAAATTCCATGTGATTAATTTAACTGAAACTTCACAACAGTCTAGTTCCCCCTATATTCAGCAGTAATTGATGACCCCCTAATCATGAACACCTGGTAAATTCAACATGTTAACACGGTATTTCTCAACTTAACAAGTTGAAAATCTCCATTAAACAACTGACAGACACTGGATAATGGAGATCCTAAATTGGGACGGGGAAACAGAGACAAGACAAGTTATGAGATGATGATCCCTCCATTAAACCTCCTGAATGGGCTCTTCTTTCCACAGCTGCTCGGACTGTACGCACCAGAGTCCTCCTCATTTGAATATGAAAGGGCACTGGAAGCATACATCATGATGATTGATTCTGAGCAGATTGTGGGAAGAGTCATCCGTCATGTTGTGCCTCAGAGTCCAGAGCATTGCAATCCGTCTTGATATCAGAAGACCAACACATTATAGATTTACTATTAGTAATTCTGAGCTCATCATTACACCTGAATAAGTGGCTGCAGCTGCCAATTCTGTGGATGTTTTTTGGCAATTGTAGCTGTCTGCACACCACCTCTATGATTGAAGCCAGCACCTGTACACCACCTAGCATTGCTCTGCGCCTGCTGTAGCGTACTACCTTTATGTGGACAAACTGGGGAGCACTTTTTAACCCCAACTTTTTTTTTTTAGCATGCTCTGAAGTCTGCAGCCTTTGTGCAAAAACCTCACAGGTGTTGTGGTGAAGTATGCTTCCTAGGCGAATATGCCAGCTCAACTGGAAGAAACATGAATGTAGCATCTGTTGTAGTTTTATCAGCATGGTGTTGCATGTGTGGGATATAGCTGATTGCCTACCTCATCTTGTTTCACTGTCTGCTGGGTCTATTTCCTGTTCTCCATATCCTCTTTAATCCAATGCTGGAATGTATCGCTCTCAGATGTAATTATTTTACCCTGCTCCCAGGCAATAATGTGATTTTCCTGTCTTTCAGTGATTTTAGGAGGCTAATTTTAAGTTTCCCTGCTCTGCTTGATGTTTCTTTGAATGGGTATGCACTACAAGAATCTCTTTTTCTTCTGAGATGAGAGGCATGGGATTTCATAAATCATACCTCATTTCTCCTCTCTGTTTCAAATTTGATCCTTGGGGGTGTACTAGAAGCTGGCACAGTTTGATGTGGGGTTTAAAGGGGCTGTATTTCATTACCCTTTGATTGTGCACTGTGAAGCTGTGATTATTGGAAAGCGTGACCATGCTGATGTTTGGGGCCCTGGACGTCTGACACTGCGCTGGAAAAAGCTTCAAGGTGATGTCAAGAGGTGGCAGTCATGCCACTCTCTGCAAGACCGAATACATTATCACTTCTGATTTCTGAAAAAAATGTCAAGGCAAAAAAATAACTGCTGCATTATACATATGTACAAATTTGTTGCCTTAATAAATACCACAGGAGCTCCTTTCTGCTGTTCTGCTGTATTTCTTAATGGCCAAAATATCAGTACATTTATCGAATAAGGTGAAACAATTTTGTCAAGCCAAGCCCAAAACTTCTCCTCGTGTTGGTTTGTATTTCCTTGCTAGCTCTGTTGTGTACCAAGTAAAGAGCATGGTGCTTATAAACTGGGTTAGTGTGTGTGGGTGGATGAGACCAGGGGCGGAAATTATCTCGCTGTTAAAAAGCACAAGTAGACTCTCTCAGCCACTGCATTTGTATTGCACCAGTTAAAGAGTTAACTCAGTTCAATAAGATACCCAATAACAAAAAATCCCTGGGGTTCAGACAGCTCATACAGGAAAATATGCTCCTTCTGAATGCATAAAACCAACAGATTCTGCATTCTTAACACCACAGTTAAAAATTATTATCATTATTCTGAGATATTGGAAGACACTTACTATCCCAACATTCAATGAGTGGAAAACTTTGATGAGCACAAACAGCATCATGTGAGATTATGTTGACAAGAATAAGGGGCAAGGGACCTGTGGCTCTAGGAAGCTGAGATTATTTTATGGACTACCCGACCTCTAATGAGTAGGCCAAATGTAAAACTCTTGCAAAGGGGCCTCTGTACTTTTCTTTTTCTTTTAACCAGGAACACCTAACCAATTTGTTACTTTGTAGTGTGACCTCCCTTTGAATGAATGTAAGATGTACTATATGAGCTATGTACCTTGTGGTTCTAAATAAAAACCTGAATTATATATATTATATATATATTATCATTATTACTACTACTACCTGGCTACTACTACCACTTCTTATCACTGTAAGTAAAGGTCCAAAACCTTAGCTCAGTAAAAGTATGCAAAACGTACTTAACATACCAGAAGCACTAATCATGAAGTAAAATGGTCCCTGTCAGTGTTTTGTTGTTGTGGATTTTGCTGGATTTATAATAATACCACATTCATTTTACGTTGCATTTTACTGCTGTAGAGTTTAAGGTTGAGCCCATTTTGGCTACTTTATATACTGTTGGGTTGTTTAATCTGCAGCAATGCATCATATTCTATAAGATCACTGTGTGTTTGTCGCTGTCATTTGAGAAACATGTTTCAGTTCCAACTTTTCCTGACCTCAGAAAAACAGGCCTGTTTTTGGCTTTGTGACGTTTTCCAGTTAATCTGAGAGGTTTTACAGTTTATTAAGCTTAAGAAGAATTTCCTCAAAGGAACACTTAATCCTTCAGTTTATCAGAAATATTCAAAATCACCACATTTGGAGATACATGGTTTTTACTGCACAGGAAGGGTATAAGAGGCTGTAATCTGAAGAGTACACCAGCTGCGATCCTGAATAATAATAGAACCCTCCGTATTAAAACCACAGTATCCTTCACTACATGGCAATTCAGAGACATTTTGGAGATGTTCTGAATTTTAATGTTATACAGTGTGTTGGCGCTGCAGGCTGTGCTTATGCAGGAAACTCAAGAGTTGCTGAGAACAGTCTGGAGTGTCAGCTTGATCCCAGCCCCACAGTGTTGATTTCCACCTGCAGGGAGCAAAGTTGTCCCTGGCACTGAATGACATGAGGTGTAAGGAGCATCCTGGTATGTAGTTAATGTCGTTTTAGCAAAATATATTACGTAAGCCATATTTATTTTGTGAAATCACCTCTCGTTTGCCTACTTCAACCTCCATTATTTTGAAAAGTTGAAAGGTAATTTTCACATAACACATTACATTCAATGTCCTGTGGACTTTTGATTTTGATTTTTTTCATTTTCCAGTTATTTGTTATGGACTGAGGACCTCAAGTGGACAGTTAATGAACAGCATACCCTTTTGTGAGAAATGTGAATGAAAAATGAAACATTCTTCTTCTATACCCCAACTATCCCTTTCGGGGTTGGGGGGGCTGGAGCCTATCCCAGCTGTCAGCAAGCGAGAGGCAGGGTACACCCTGAGCCAGTCGCCAGCCGACTGCAGGGCAACATACATACAACCATTCACACTCACACCTTGGGACAATTTTAAGTCACCAATTAACCTAATGAGCATATTTTTGGTCTGTGGGAGGAAGCCGGAGTGCCCAGAGAGAAACCACGCATGCACGGGTTTCTCGTGCTTCACACAGAAAGGCCCCGCCCGACCCAGGGATTGAACCAGCGACCTTCTTGCTGTGAGGCACACACACTGCCTGTTGCGCTACCGTGCCACCCAAATATGAAGCATTCATTCATTAAGTACCACATTAATGGTGTCTGCCTACCCTGACATTACTGCCATTCTCTAACCTACAACCTTCCCACTCAAATTAAAAAAAAAAAAAATCCCTCTGTGGAGCTGACAGGTTCAGTCACAAACAAGCTTCCCATATTCGCTCCTTGTAGTTTGATCTTTCTGCTGTCGCCTGAAGCATGTAGGTTTCTCAACTGACCTGCTCGCAAATTTCCAGATGAACTGACCCTTAGATGACAGAGTTTTCATTGGGGAAATGTAGTGGTTCTCTCTTTTTAGATATTTGCATGGAGGACTCATTCATTTTTGTTCATCTTTTTTATTAGTGAATATTCTAATAATAACAACACAATATATAATCAGATGTAACAAAGACACAAGACTGCACTCATCAAAAGTCATTAACAGCTAATCAAGCAGGCAGGGCTGAAGTCCCAAAGGCACCTCATTGAAACTGAATTAAAATGTGCCTGCTGCTTTTACTTGTTATTCAGACATTGCAAACTTTTACTTTATGTAGCAGAATCCTAATTTAAATACCTTCATTCTTGTCTGGTGTAACCTGACAACCAAGTCATCATTAACACCACCTGCCACATTCCAAATATGTCTCTTACAAATGGATTACCACGACTAAAACTAGTATTGCACCTATTACTATTTAAACTGATTATTCATTACTTTTAGCAAACTACCTCAACCGTTATAAAGACTACTTTTGGCTAACTATTTTGACCCTTGTAATGGAATTTCTTATTATTCATCTTCTCTGTTCAATCGTGAACCAAATGATTTCATCTACTCTTCACTCAGTCATAAGCATTCACTACCTTAAACCCAAATAATTAACTATGTCATTTGAATAGGTGTATGTATTTGTTAATTTGCTGACCATGACACCACGAATGTACTCATCTACTGATTAAGTGAACATCCTGCATGATCAAAGCTGCTAATTGACCGTTGTCCTGATTGAACAACAACACATTATGACATGCCTATTGTGCTGACACTGTTCTGATGGTAATGTCATCCTATTTACAAGATAATGCCCTTTCCGTTTCACTCAAGGCGGCAAGGAGTCCTTCTGCAGGCGTAAGAATAAACTCCCAAAAAGACAACGAATGACTAGTATTGGATAAATGGCCAAAACAGTTAGCCAGAGTAGCCTACATGTAGTTGAAGTAGTAATCTAAAAAATAATTGCTAAATAGTCAAAATAGTAAAAGTAGCCGATATATGGTAATAAATAAACAGTTGAAATTGTTAGCTAAAACTTGCCTATACTGTATATAGTTGAAGGATTTAGCTTAACTCTACATAGGCTAGTTTTAGCTAATTGTTTCAACCGTTTATTCAACACTTTTAGTTAACTACTTAAACCACATATTCAATATTTTCAACTATTTTGAGTGTTTTTCAATATTTTTAACTATTTCAACTGTTTATTTAAGCTAGCTATTTCAACTGTAGCTAACTATTTGTACCCATTAAGCTACATTAACAATTTCAACCATTTATCCATTGACTGCTTTTTTTCTGTGTTCACTTGCTAGTTGGGACTGTGCAACAGGGGGTAACAACTGACTCAGGCTGAGCATCTTATTCAGCTTCGTACTGTCAGTATTGTCCTTAAAATAAATGGACATACTTCGCTGAGGATTTTTTCAGGGTGTTGAAAGTTGGTTAGGAATGGGTCAGAGGGTACTTCAACTGAATATCATCTGATCTAATTCACAATGCTAAACTCTGATTCGGATTCTGAATACATTGCCGAAGAGTTTAACAACCATAATATTTCTTGATTTTGACTTCATTTATTGCATTTATTTTGGATATTTTTTAGATAATATTCTTAATAATTTTGAGCCATTGCCTGTAATGATGGCAACATACTATTTAATTTAACAGATTCTACTTTCTGTGGACATTATTCTTTTATTACTGTAGCTGAACAGCTGATGAAAAGAGGTTTATTTATGCTCTGGATTACAGTTCATGAATAAAAAGCTGAGTAATCTCCATGAGATCTATTGCCAGAGGTTTCAACTCAGCAGTGCCTGAGGTGTAAGGAGTCATTGTGAAGTCTGGACAGCATACAGGAGTGAAATGCATACAATATACCTTAGTCATTATTAGAGTTAATTAGACAGGAGAGCTAAGAGGATTCTAAAAAGGATGATAAGCTCAGAGAGGTGATGAGCAAAAACTGAAAGGAAACCTTGGCGTTCACATTTTCCTTTGCTGGACAAACAACTGAGAATGTTCATGATTAATTTCATCAGGAGGAATAACTGAGTCATCGTGTTTGTGATGTCTTGTGTCAAGGTGGTGGGATATGGCAAGATCTGAATTTCCAAGTACTCACCGTTGTCATAGTCAAGAATGCTTTTCATGACCTTTGATCATAATTAGTCAGTCAAGTGGAAATGACATCCCAACTTTTATACCCTCAGTGAAAATAGCAAGTCACTCACACAGTAAAACAGGAAGAAAACTTATGCAGGGTCTGATGGAAAGAATCTGTCTTTACTCACAGTTTATCTGAGGCATCTTATCTAGATACTGTACACTCATTCACTGTTACTTTTTTCTTTTCTTTCTTTTCTTTTCTTTTTTTTTTTTAAGGCTATTTGAGCCCAAATCTCACATCCTTTGTAGTATTGTCGGAGAAAGACCAGAATTACCGTGCAGGTGTACAAAAGTGGGACAATTTTTTTATTCAAAATTGCATGGAGACAGTTGCTGAGAGCAGCTTGTTTCATAGCAACATTATTATTTTTGCCTGAGGCTGATGAGGAGAAAGAGCTTATCTGAACTCCACTTCCCCCTCTTAGGATGTCCCCTGCTGGACTCCAGTATGTAGGCTGCCAGATCCAAAAGCTTTGAATTGCTTCAGGAGTCTCAGTGTGGAACCAGCTGCATCTCTGTGGATCAGCTAATGCAGGCACTAAAGAGTCACTGAATATTTCCACAAAATAATGTTCCTGGATAAAATGCTGGGACTGAAATGCTTTATCAGGATTCATATAACTATGAAAAAGACAGAACTGCAAGATTGTTTGTGGGATGACTTCTTTAGAAAGTAAACAGTGACAAAGTGACTAATCAGACACTTCTTCGAGAGAGAATCAGGAAGGAACAATCAGGCCAACAACTGAATTTAAATTGGGGGAAAAAATTGATTTTTGTGAAGATACACAGCAAAAGCAAGCCATTATGTTGTAGCCCTGTGCACCTGCAAGGTGGAGAACAAATGTCAGGTGCAAGCAGCTGGGTTGAAGCTATACATTAATGTAAAATATTTCCCTGTAGTGAGTCAAACACAAATTTCTTCAGTCTAAAGTCAATCACTAGTTTGTTCAGGCACAGACAGGTAAAAGGTGCTCCCTTCTACAGAGCTGTAAGACCTCATCACCCACCTCATTGTGATTTTGTGTCTTGCTGGTAAACCCACTCTACATTACTGCTGCTGGTTCAAAATTACATTTAAGCTTCAGTAATGCTGGATATGAAGAGAGGGTGGCTTAACCCTTCTACATAATATGAATAATAATATAGAACATGAACTATTCCAGTTGTTTGTATTAACGTGTTTTTCGTGTCGTGGGAGTTTTTCCTTATCCTTGTTGAAAGTCTAAGGACAGAGGGTGTTGTATGCTGTACAGACCGTAAAGCCTCTTTAGGCAAGTTGTGATTTGTGATACTGGGCTATATCAATATGCCTTACTGATGTTAAGTGAGCTTTACAATAGCCTCTATATGCAAAGCACTATAGGGAAAAACTGCTGAAAATATGATAAATATTTAAACAGACTTGAGGTAATACTGAATATTAATTATTAGGACTTGGATCACGATCAGGACCAGAAAAACATGTTGGGGACATCCCTGTTTTTGGCCAAACCTTTCCATGATTGACTCTACTATGCAAAATAATCTGAATCACAGCTGATATGTCAAATTTACATGCATATCTTGCTCTGTTTTAGTCCGAATTAATTCATTTAAATTCATTTAACATTTGTCATCACATGTGATTAATATGATCATTTTAAAGGCTATCTGTCTTGACTCTATGACCTCAGCAGTCCACCATGAATAGATCTTTGGAGCTAAATTTGCCAACTTACTGCTTAGAAAGCTAATAGAGTGGCGCGCGAGGCAGCAGAACTTCCAGCTTTGAAAAACGGACTTCCTGTTTGTGTGAAAAAAGGCGGAGTTAACGGTCTGCCCTGCTGACATAAAGACGGCCCCACTGCACTAATTTGTTACAGTTTCTCGGCTGACAGTATGGATAGCACACGGAGAGCCTGACAGCTTCACTAACGCCTCAGAAATTCACCGGCCAGGCTCCAATACTGCTGAGAGGTCTGTTGTCTTTCGCCGTCGGTCACTGCATGCTAACTTACTGTATGTTAACGGGACAAACTTGAGCTAATCTTAGCCCTCTCTGTACTTGATATTATGTAAGGATGCTAACTTTGGTGGCTCTTCAAACTTCTTCACTGTATAAACTACCAGTCTAGCGTGTCCTTCCATGAACCCTGTACTCAGCTGATATACAGTAAAGCTTTTATATAAGGGACACAGTACAATAACGCTGCTTTTTAAATGTATATGTCGCTGTGTCTTGGCAACGTCTTTGTGGTTATGTAACAGAAGCCGCCTGTTAACGAGTGTCAGCCATGGTGCAGGAGTACCAGTCCCCCGTTCGGGTCTACAAGCATCCATTTGAGTTAATCATGGCGGTGAGTCCTGCGTCTCTCTCTCTCTCTCTCTCTCTCTCTCTCTCTCTCTCTCTCTTTCTATGTATTATAAAGACAAGTTATGATCCGGATCACTTTGCAGGATATTGCATGACTTAAGTGGTGATCGAGGTGTGTCTATTTCAGTGTGGCTTTGACCCTTGCACTCTTCAGACATGCTCTACTTGTGCTCCAATTGACTAAAGCTCAATATGGAAAGATAAAAATATGAAATAGGATATAGAATAAGACCAGACACTCTTAGAAATCTTACAAAATGTCTGCAGCCTTGGCTGTCTCCCAGGGTCATCTGTCTCACTCTTCGTATACACTTAACTCCAATAAAGGCCGGTGTTGAGCAACTGGACAAAGTGTCCTCTCGTCTCTGCTGAGGCTGTGGTAAATGCAGTGATCTACACAGTACACACAGTGAGACAGCTGCTTGTTAAACTTAACATTTCAGCTCCTAGTGGAAGAAAGTGTCTCTCTGCTTTATTCAGTGCCAGGCCTCATTAACTGAGCAACATGTTGGACATTTATGCAGAAAATATCAGGAAAGATGCACATTATTGAAGCTTCTGTAGCTCCTTAGAACTTGTCTTGTGTATTGTCCTGGTGTTGCAGTTGTCAGCTGTCTTTTCCATAATGTGATGCTTATAAGAGGTCAGGAGGTTCAGAGTGCTTGAGTCATTTCCTGTGATTGTTACAGCTTACAAAAAGCTGTTGGTAATAATAATAGGTTTAATATACCTTGAATTTTGGGCTGGACTGCTTTTGTAGCTATGTTAGAGTAACTGTAGTAAGATTTAGATTTCAGTGCAGCAGCATTCAACAGTCATACCAGGGAAAACCACTGAAATAGCAACAGATACTTAACAGTATACTGTGGTGTGAAAATTGACAGTTAACATACCATGTATATTTGCTTATCTGTGGTATTGAATTCAACCATTTTAGTATCATTTTAAAAATATAGGACATAGTTTTTCAACCAAAAAACCCTTCTGTTTTCATCCCTTTAAGGACCATTGTTACTGATAATAATGATAATAACAACAACAGCAATACCAATAATTCCAATACCAATAATTGTGCAATACTGTTCACTGTGAAACTGATATGTTCTGAGATGATTTTCGCTCCATGAAAATCTTATTCCCTCGCAACCCTATTCACTATATGATTAAATTGCTTTCCCTTGAGTGGAAAACTTCTTATTATACAGATCTACTGCTCTTTTCACCTTCACCCTACAACTCAGTGCTTTAAATTCAAGTAAGAACTGGAGCTGTGTGTGAAGCAAAAGTAGGACAAAAGTAAAATAAGTGTGCATTTCCATGAGAAGCAGCCTGTTTTCACCCACTTCCACAGTCTGTTTCTTGTTCTACGCAGTTACATATTAATCCAAAGACTTATGCAATACCCTCAGGGTAAAGCCTGTGATGTTGCAGTGACACTTTGCTCTGCAGACTATAACTCCTTCACCCAACAGTCCAAGTCAACACCTACACAAGCTTCATTTCCAATGAAACGTTGCTCTCAAAAATTCCTCTTGCATCACTACACTTTATTGAAAAAGATCTCAAAAATAGTCCTTTTGTGGGAAGTAAACAACAGCTTGTATGAAAAGATCCAGGCCTTGACAGCATAAAGGAGAGAATTGAGTGAACAGTCTACCACCTCCTCCGCTCCCATTTATCTCGGGGCTTTCTCATTAGTCCCTTGACTGATCCTGCCACTGACTTATTCCAGGTTATTACTGCAGCTAACAGTCTTCATCAGTGTCCTGGATATTACTGAATGTTCAACTAGTGACATTGTTATTGTCCCTTTCATGGCCCGTCTTTATGACATTCTTTGGTTTCTATGCAATAGAAATGCACTAGACTTGTTGAGATGTAGATACACCAAGCTAGCTGTATATGATTGACACCTACAAAATTGCATTTAATCAACATCGCCTTAGGAGATAATAAATCTTTTTTGTTTGTTTGTTTTGTTTTGTTTTGCTTTGTTTTGTCCATAGTCATTACTTAACCTGTTTTTGGCTGGCTAATGCGAAATACGACAATGGAAAATGAAGTTAGACAAGGTTTTCTGCGGGCCATTGACTGTTCGTTTCGAACACTTTCTGCCCATCTTTTCTCTTTTATGCTTGTGTTGTGCTTTTATGCTGATAGCTCTGAGAAGAATAGGTACAACAAAGATTCCAATTTGTCTGCAATCAGTGAGGCACATTGTTTTTGTTACACAGTGCGTCTGTTATGTAACACCAGTCAATGCTGCTTATTTACCAAGGAAAGCTTTCCCATTAATTTGCTCAGTGAATAATGTCGTCTTATTGATTTAGATTACTCATGCTGTGCTGTATCAATACAAGCTGGATGCTTATGGGTGTGTGTTCTTGTGTATGTGTATGTTGCTGAAAGACCAGCACGTAAGTGTGAATTTGGAGAGAAAAAAGCAATGGAAAATTCTGTCTTGTATTTGTTCTGCACGTCTGCCTGTGGTCTGTTTTTATAGAATAGTTTTACTCTTCAGATTGTTAAAATATTTTGAGTCACAGCATCTGTAGACAACCCTCAAAGTAGTTGGAAGTAGTTTATTTGTAAAACAAAGAAAACAAAACGTGATAATTTGCCAATCCTTTTATAACATATATGCAAATTATCTTATATCGATCTTATCATCTCATCAACTTCATATATTTCTAAATATAAATGTATGCTGAATTTGATGCAGCAGCACGCTTCAAACACGTTGGAACAGGAGCAACTAAAGACTGGGAAAGTTGTGGAATGCTCCAAAAACACCTGTTTGGAACATTCCACAGGTGAACAGGTTGGTAACAGGTGATAGCATCATGATGGGTATGAAAGGGGCATCCTGGAAAGGCTCAGTCGTTCACAAGTGAGGATGGAGTGAGGTTCACCACTTTGTGAACACATAACTGTATAATGGACATGACTACATGTGCTCAGCAACACTTCATAAAACTGTTGTTGGTAAACATAGTTTGTTTGCAAATGACTGCATTCTTTTTTTATTTGTGTTTTACACGGCGTCCCAACAGCAAACAGACAGCTGTCTATACTGTGGTGGTCTAGTTTCTTACCTGCCCCTGATTATTTGTCAGTAGTTTATAAGTAAAAACCACACTACTATTAGTTACACGGACTCAGAGCTCTTCTTGAACGTCCTGAAATAGCCACTCAGTGACTCGATCAATATTGACCGGTAAGCCCTGGAGAAATTGGCCTGGACAGATGGTCACACAGTGTGCTGTGGGCAGTATAACATGCAGTCACTGCTTGTAAAAGTTGCCACAGCTGCCGGCTGCTGCTGTGCAAAAACATAAAATTTTAATATGCATTTATATTAACTGTTCAAGTTACTAACCATTAAATGCCTCCTAACCTTGCACAGAAATTATGTGATCTAAATCACATGCTGTACTGTTTAGTCAGCAACGTTGTCATTACAGCACAGTTTACTCTTATGGCAAATACAAGTGACCTTTTCATAATGGGTCTACTCACAGCAGTTCTCCTGCCCAATCACAGAGCTTCCTCATTGTGGGCAGGACAAAAGCAAAAATCTGCAGTGGGAGCTGAATGAACAGAGCCAGACATTCCAGTGTTGTACAAAAAGCATGAAAATAAATTAAAACACATTTTCTTCTTCTTCTTCTTTTTTCTTTTCCATGTCATGTCTCTCCTCTCAGGCCTATGTGAGGAGGTTCCCAAAGTGCCCACTGATCCCAGTGTTTGTGGACAGTGAGGTCATCAGCGAGAGCCAAAGCAAGGATGGATCCACGGTGGTCACTGAGAGGCGCTGCGTGATTGACATCGATGCCCCGCGGCTTCTTAAACGGGTACATCTCTGACCCTGCACTGGGCCAAGGCCATGAAACAGTCACAACAGTTGCTTTAATGAGTTGTAGACAGGAATGTTTGGCAAGACTGTGTCAGAATGTGGCGACTTTTAAAGGTGGTATTGAAAGTTGAAAGAATCTGAAAGTTGATTTTGATGGACTTGTTTTGTTTGTTTGTTTTTCTGCATGTAGATTGCCGGCGTAGACTACCTGTACTTTATTCAAAAGAACACTCTGAACCGCAGGGACAGGACGCTGCACATTGAGGTCCACAATGAGACCTTTTCCAGCAGAGTCATCGTCCGTGAGTGCTGCAGCTATTCGGTGAGCCCCAGAGTCCAACAAGACAGCCTCTGGGAGTTTTATGTGTTTGCTCTTGTGCTTGTTTTATTGTTGCTGTAAGACAGGCATAGACAACATCCCCGCTGCTGCATGTACCAGTAAAAGTCTGGTTGTTCTATTCAGTGCATGAATTATAAAGTGGTCCTCTTTATGGTGTGCCAATTGCAATAAACACTTGTGACAACAGTTTTTAAAGTCAGTGTAGTTTGACACCAATAATACCTCCTGAAACATTTCCTGTTTTGCCACAACACAACCCAACAACAGCACCCTAGTTTTGTGTCCCACTCACTTTGTACTTAATGCCCTCTGAACACCTGATTGTGATTTAGAAATGAAATGCTTTCATTGCCTGTCATGGGTCACTTAAAAGTAATTAATGTTGTGATACTTTTTGAACAATGCATGTGTTTTTATCCTCTTCTGTAGGTTCATCCAGAGAATGAGGACTGGACGTGCTTCGAACAGACAGCTAGTCTGGATATGAAGTCCTTTTTTGGCTTTGAGAGCACAGCTGAGAAGATAGCTATGAAACAGTATGCTAGCAGCATTAAGAAGGTTTGCATCTGTCAACTGACTTTACTTATGTTGCATTAGTGTTCTGTCATCTGTTGATTAGGTGTGATCTTGCGTTATTTACTATAGAGACACTGTCTCCTTCCTGTGTTGTAGGGTAAAGAAATTATTGAGTACTACCTCAGAGAGCTGGAGGAAGAAGGAGTAACTTACATACCTCGTTGGACCCCCCCTGTTGTCTCTGGCACTGCCGGGCTCCAGCCGCTGCGTTGCTCCACTGCCAGAGCCATCCCAGTGAACAGTGCTAAAGACCCAGCCTGTTCCACAGAGCTGGTGGTCGGCTCTCCAGACGGTCAGTGTTGGCCATAGTGCCACATGTTGAAACAAAAATAACAGCGGCAACCAGGGCAAAGCTTGCAGAAACAATTTTTTAAATTTATTTATTTCTGCATTCATTATTTTATCGTTTCTGCTCATGTTGAAAACACACTGCAGTGTACACCTCCATTTCGTGCATGCAGTGGTGTTAACTTTACACTGTGCATCTGTTTTGGCCTGTAGACAAGCTGGATGCTGATTACATCAGACGTTACCTAGGTGATTTAACGCCTCTGCAGGAGAGCTGTCTTATTCGACTTCGCCAGTGGCTCCAAGAAAACCACAAGGGCAAGGTCACATATACACAAACGCTGTTTTGTTTGGCTACAGAGCAGTTTGTGCAGTTGTGCAAAAAACACATTTATTTCCAGACACACAAGTCAGTTTTGCTGCACACACGTAATGTAGGCACAGATAGAAAATAACAAGCTTCCTCTAAATGTCGTCTAAAAGGTTAAGCATTTATCAGTAACTTTAACTTGGAGCTTTGCATTTAAGTTTTTGTATTGCAGTTTTGAGCCCAGCTTGTTGTTGTACAGATTCCAAAGGATCAGCATGTACTGCGTTTTCTGAGAGCCAGGGACTTTAACCTTGACAAGGCCAGGGAGCTCTTATGCCAGTCGCTCACCTGGAGGAAGCAACACCAGGTAGATTTCCTATTAGACACATGGGAACGCCCGCAGCAGCTTCAGGACTATTACGCTGGAGGCTGGCACCACCATGGTAGAGGTACTGTGAATAATACCTGCCTATTTCATCCCAAGTTCACTTTATTTCACTGTTTACTGTTATTGTGCTGTGGTTTGTCTACAGTGAAAGTGAAAGCTTATCAGTGAATGTGAACATAAAGAGGCTGAGGGGTTTTCTGTATTTAAGTCCACACGAGTTGAAATGGCCTGTTAATTATTGACAGTAAACTCTGAGCGCCATCTGTCGTAGCTCCTATGTTTGAAAATGAGTCATTGCTTTTAACAGCTCAGCTGTTCTGCCAGGTTAGAGTTAGGACTTGAACACAGGAAGTGCCCTTTGAATGTTCACATGCTAAATTGATACCTGTGAGAGCACTAAATACCAGCTTTACAGAGACAGCACAGGTCCTAAACGTAGTTCAAGTCATTACAAGAAAAGGATCTGAGTCACTGTGCCTGTTCACTCTCCTTTGTTGGATGATCTGTGAATTTTGTGTGCGTGTGTGGTTCAGATGGCCGTCCTCTGTATATTTTGCGTGTGGGCCAAATGGACACGAAGGGCTTGGTACGAGCCTTGGGAGAGGAGATGCTGCTGAGACAGGTGAACACATGAATACACACACTTAAACATTGTCATGTCCATTTCAAATATCATCAGTTACATGAATACTACATCTTGATGAATGTGACTCAGGTCCTATCCATCAACGAGGAGGGACTGAGGCGTTGTGAAGAAAACACCAGAGTCTTTGGTCGACCCATTAGGTGCCTAAATATTCATTCATCCATCTCATTAACAGCTAACCAGGTATGCACTCACTTGCTTCTATAGTGATTTAACGTCTTATGTTAATGTGTCGGTTAGCTGCTGGACGTGCCTGGTGGATCTGGAGGGTCTTAACATGCGTCACCTATGGAGACCAGGTGTTAAGGCTCTGCTGAGAATCATCGAGGTGGTGGAGGCTAACTACCCCGAGACTCTGGGTCGCCTGCTGATTGTGAGGGCGCCCAGAGTTTTTCCTGTGCTCTGGACCCTGGTGAGAATGAATGCCAGCACTTACACTTTACGTGCAGCTGTTAATGTGGCTGTAATTAATCATCTGATTGAAGAGGAGTGGATGGAGCTGTTGCAGATTGCAGAGGATTTCTTAATAACTGGGTGCAATGTTTGGAATAAGAACAAATGATAAACAGAGGAGGAACATAATTATAGCCATGCAATATGCAGATCCTCATGGGAGAGATTCGATTATAGCTACAACAATATCCAATGGTATAGTTTCTAGGAGAAAAATAGCATTTATTTTAGCAAACAAATAAAGACAAGTAGCAATACAAGTACACAAATATATGAAAATAAATCAAAAAAGTAATAAAAGCAATACACACTAAGTATGGGCTGCAACAGCTTCTACCTGGAGATGTGAAAGTATAACTGTTAATGGTCCTGCAGTAAGAGCTGTGAAAGTTTATTTCCTACTCATGAATTATTCAGATATTCATGGGTTGACTTTCACAGTTCAGAACATGTGAACCTGCTGCTGCACTCGTGTTCTCTGATCACTCTCTCGTTGTCTTGTTTCCAGGTCAGCCCCCTGATCGATGAGAACACCCGAAAGAAGTTCCTTGTTTACGCTGGAAACGACTACCAGGGTCCAGGAGGACTGGTGGACTACATTGACAAAGAAATCATCCCTGACTTCTTGGGAGGGGACTGCATGGTGAGGTTTGGTCCTCAGCATACTGACCTGAATGTGTTGATTTTATCCTCAAAAAATGTGAAATAATGGCTACTTAACAACAACAAGCGGAAGCATTTACACATAAAAGCATGTATTTATGTGAGTTGTCTCTTGTCGTCATTGGTCAGCCTGATGATTTATTCTTCTGCGGTCTCCAGTGTGACATCCCTGAGGGAGGTATGGTCCCCAAATCTCTGTACAGAACAGCTGAAGAGCTGGATAGTGAGGAAAACCGCCTGTTGACTGACTCCATCTATAAGAGTGCCAGTATTTTCAAAGGAGCCCCATATGAGGTACAGTCTCCGCAATTAAATCAGCACCCAGATCCACATGCTTAAAGAGTGAGGCTATGTTAGCTGTGCTCATGGGATGGAAAAGTTTTCGTTTATGCCTGTGCTTGATTTTATACTGTGGATTAGGGTGCCACCAACTGGAAGAAATCTACATTGCAGGCTTGCAGTGAAAGAGAAATGTGATTAAGGGCCTTCTGTCTGCTGTTCTGTGTTTCCGATCTCCTTACATCCTCCTGCAGATGCTGATCGAGATCACAGAGGCCTCCTCCGTCATCACCTGGGACTTTGACGTGTCTAAAGGAGATGTGATTTTCAACATCTACCACTCCAAGAGGGCCCCACAGCCTCCTAAGAAAGACACTCTGGCAGCCCATGGCATCACGTCCCTCGGGGCTGTTAATGCCCAGCTGATAGATAGGAGCTGGATACTGGGAAAGGACTACAGCATGGTGGAGAAAGCCCTCACCTGCAGGGAGGGAGAAAGTGTACAGGTCAGAAGCAAGATGACGGACTAAACTTTTTTTTTTCCATCTGTTGATCACAGCAGTTGAATTGATCTTCCGGCTCTCCTCTGTTCAAACAGGGCTCCCACATAACACGCTGGCCCGGCTTCTACATCCTCCAGTGGCGCTTCCACAGCTCCCCAGCCTGCTCCACCTCCAGCTTGCCTCGTGTGGATGATGTGCTGGCCACGCTGCAGGTCTCCTCCCACAAGTGTAAGATCATGTACTACACCGAGGTGCTGGCCTCCCATGACTTCAGGTCAGTTTATTTATAATGCTGAGCTGCTTTTCCCCTCTGATCGTGTCATGTTTTCTTTTTAATACACTGAAGCCGTCTTTCACAGAATGAGTGAGTTTATCAAACATCAATGTCGTCATATGTCTGGAAATGATCTCTCCTTGTGTTTGGCAGACATGTTTGTTCAGATATGTGCTTTTATACCCGTCAGTCTGTGCATATGTCAGTTCTTACAGGAGCTGATTGGGTAGAATCATGTCTGAGAATTATCATTCATTTTCTGTCTTGTCTGTTCTTACCAGGGGATCCATGACCAGTCTGGAGTCTAGTCATAGTGGTTTCTCTCAGCTCAGTGCTGCCACTACTTCCTCTACCCACTCGCATGCCAGCTCCACCATTTCAAGGTAGCATCTGCTCAGCGGGTGTCAAAGGCAGCAGTGACCTGAAACTACTGACATCCGGCTTTGTCTGCACCTTATGCCTTTGAAAAGAGCACATTTTTACTCATATACTTACATTAGAATTTGATCTTGAGTGTTATGACAATGTTTTTATGTCATTATGATTATTATTATGTTAGTGGATCAGTCATTGTCAGTCATGTTTCATTGATCTGTTCTGAGGCGATGATGCACTTGTTTGTAGTAGTGTACAGTATAACAAGAGCAATGCACAGTGCAAATGTTGAATATCTTACTTGTAGTTACAGTAGATGTGTGTTCATAAGTGCCATTACAGAGCAGCGTCCGCAGTGCGTGTGCTTAATAAATGCAAAAGGAGGTGCCTGACAGACAGCAGCTTTTACTGTTTGATTCTGTCCCTGAAGTTGCGTTCGTATACCACAAGATGTCACTGTACTCCTGACTGGAACTGCTCTCAGCTCTGCAGCGTGTTTACAGTTTCACTCACACACTCTGTTTGGCCTTCTAAGAAATCAAAAGGAGAATTGTTTCAATAAAGAATTTATCACAAGATTTAATATTGATGTAAATCCAGAGTGTGTCTTTAGACTGATTTGATTTGAGAAAAAAAATGCAGAAACAGACCTTTAGTAGTGGGGTTATAATTTAGGATAAATGTAGAGATGGGTTATTAATCGTTTTTACAGCAATAGGTGAGATGTTGAGAGTGAGCAGATAATCTGAAACCTTTTAAAATATGCAGCGCACTCTCTAGATTTCATGTAATGTTGTTTTTGGGCTTGTTAGGCATGGCTGCTGAGTTTTCCGAGACAGATAATTTGAATGCAATATCGTGCAGCCCCTTGTGATCTGGCACAGAGCCAAGCAGACAGCTGATTTACATAAAACTTTAATTTCCATAAACTTATCAGATGCTTCCAGCTAAAGCTTAATTGAATATCCTTGTGTTATTTTTTTTTTCTTGGTTTGCAAACTTGTGTCATGTTGCTACTTATCCCAACACAATTCAAAGTCAGGAGGTTTCTGAAGGCTTGATTGAACGGTAGCCTGACTTCCTGCTGGCATTAAAGGGTTGTTAGAAAGAGGAAGTGTACTGACTTTGCCAGAAGCTTATTTACTGAATTACTCAGCTTGCTCTAATGACCTCCCAAGACACACATTGTCCACATAAATAGCAGCACCTCTTTCTCCTGATACGCCTAATTTGCTATTAAAACCTCCTCCTCGTGAGCAGTTATGTGATTTAAGGCTGAATTATTTTACTGGCATTTACAGGCTTGAAAAACGAGGTCTATTACACAAGTAACAATAGTTTGGTAAGTAAATCGAATACTCCTTAATAATGTATCACATTAAAATGTATCCGCCTGTTGGGTTGACCTGGCACAACCTCATGAAGTACGGATGGTAGCTGACCTATAGCCACCAAGCACTGAGATGCTTATGATCACAGGCCAGTCTAATGAGAGCCTTGTAGACTGGCTAATATTTTTAACTATCATAACAATCAGAATGAAACAGCTGTGATTTCTCTCTAGACTCAACATTTCCTCTGCAGTACAGCACAATTTTTGTGAAGAAATCTCTCCAGAGAACAGATATCAATTTCTCCTCCTGCGTTTGCAACATCTCATCACTGTTATGCTTTGCTCGCACTGAGCATCTCACATATAGCAACAAGATTATCTTGGATTTGTCAGGCCTGAAGATTCAATCCCAGCTATATCCCTGTAAGAAATTGATCTCTTTCTTTAACCCAACCAGCTCATAAACTGCTGGCTGACCAGTGATGGAGAAGCAGTCAAATTAAAATCCCATTTTCAGTAATACTGCAACCATGAACACTAGATCTCTTAATTCTTCAGTGGGCACAGCAGGCAAAGAGGCAGAGGAGGACGACTGCATGGATAATATGCTGCTGAAATAGTCTCAGACTTCTTGTTACAGATCCTAGCTTGTTACACATCCCAGCCTTCACTGGGAATATGTCTGACAATTCATCATCTTCTCCCAGAGGTACCAGAGGCAGGCATGGGGATAGGCAACATGGGTCTGATTTTTGTGGGTGTTTCTTTTTTGTATTTACATCTCATAAATGGCGAAAGGTGGTGAGGATGTTATTTTCAAAATAATGATTCATGCACTGCCTCCCCGTGTCAGCACACTCCTTTGAATCCACTTGAAAGAGCTGACGAAGGGGACCCTTTTTCAGACGCCAATGTTGAGTGATAATAGCACGTAAAATACAAAGGGTCAAAACCAAACTATATCTTCCCATCTATGCGCTCGACCTATCAAATCCGGCATGTAAATTGCTTTTTTCGAACTTGATTTCATCACAGCAAGAAAATCTTATCAGACACGAGGTTGTAGAGTATTGCTGCAGCAAAGATCCTCATTAATAAAACCTAAGCCTGTGTTTCATTTGCTTCTTTCTGACAATCCTGACCTTCCCCCTAATTGAAAAGGAGAGCAGAGGGATTAGTGTGCACTAAATTATTTTTAAGAGGCTTGACAAACTGGAAGAGAAACTTTGTCTGGGATTGTTTGTGTGTACAAATGTGCGGCCTTGTTTTACTGTGACACTTGCAACCTGAAAAACAGTAAATGTTTAATGCCTCCTCCATCTGAGTTGTGGACCTGTCTATTTAACTAATCTCATATAGGCGGGTTGAAATTTATTTTCTGACTTGATGTACTACTGGTCCTGATTAATATGTCCACAAATGAATAGATACAGTCACGTCTATTTATCTCTGATGCTTCACACCAGCTCTCATATCTTCTACCATTGATTTTCTCCTCATCAAGAGAGACCATCAATCAAGCTTCAATTTCGGCCAATTTCAGACCACTGCCCTCATTTGCAATGAACCGTCAAAGGCTCTGCTGAAGTTAAGCTTCCTTTCCATCGGTTTCCGAACATCAGACCTGGTTTTATTTCTCTGGTGTTTTCTTGGCTCGCTGACTTCTACAGCTGACATTTCCATTCCTCTCACTCCACGTGTGCGCTGAACTGTGCAGGTCAATACGGGCCTGCCCTCCTTAAATGTTACAGTGAGAGCACACATTTATCCAGGGGTAATTTGGACAGAATGCCAAACTTTGCCAACTTGAAGTGTATCTTTGGTAACCTCACGAGATTAATACCTGAAGCGAGGTTAAACCAATCAATCTTTTACATCTTCTACATGTAAGTCAATACAGACCAAAAAGCAACACTGAAAGGACCTTACATGTGATTGTGTCGGCCATGTCTAGCCTAGACCTGCTATGAATCCAATATTGTCTTCAGTGTACAGTATTCACCTGATGATGAAAGTCAGGATATAGGCTGAGCCAGTCAAAAAAAAAATATTTATATTTAAATGAATGGATAAGATTAAGAAAGATAATCTTGTATACACCTTGGTGATATTCTGTATATGAGATGTGTCACTTCCGGTTTTCATAACTTTGTTCTCGTGGCTGAAAACACCTAGGAAACGGGTTCGTTGAACCGCCATAAAATCGAAGAAGAAGACGAAGAAGGAAACGGGCTTTTTTATGCTGCAACTGGACGTAATTCTTTGAGAAATCTGGGAAAATCTTCTAAACATTGGTAAGTGTTGTCAAAAAACAGGCGACGGATTGTCTCTGAGTAAATCAAACGCGTTACCTCTAATTCATCAGTTCAAACCAAGTTTAAAACGATGATTAGGCTGTGTTATAGCTGATAGCCGGTAGCTAAGAGCAATGTTAGTTTTTAACATGCGACTGAGATTTTTCATTGGAAACCGTTTCCTTTAGGAGACAAGGCTTCCACCTGTCAACAAACAGTTTTATGTGCAAAATCCAAGGTTGAACGTGTGCCATTTTTGCAATAAGAGCCTTCATTTGGTGGCAAAGACTAGCTCGACAGCTCGACTAGATTAGAGCTAGCCATACTGATGTTAGCTAAATTACACCAGGACGCTAAAGGCTAAACTAAATGTTATTTTAGCTACAGCCATTAGCTAAGTAAAATAAATAAAATAACGTTACAACTAGCTAAATGTAGGTTTAATAATATAACTAACTAATAAGGTTACCTTAGTAGTACAATGAATGTTTATGTAGTGAAATTTGTGATTTGTTACACTGTTGGTATCCAGGAGAGCTACAGTAACCTTACTTATTTCTTGGTTGTGCATTTTAATCCACGCTTGCTCAAGTTCTTTTGTTGGCTGTTGTAATAATGTTCACACATTCAAATGGAGCTTTTTCATGGGAGACATTTTCACTTTTTAAGACAAACACAGGTGTCATTACTGACATTAATGAGGGCTGCACTCCATTTAGCTTCACCACTGCCAGGGCCTTGCCATTGTTCTTGTTAGCTGACTGACTGACTGAGAGCCCTCATTAATGCTATTAATTGCACATGTATCTTTTCCTGCTACGGTGACTCAAAATGTCTGCTATGAAAAAGACCCATTACTGTATGTTTTAAATCACTGATGCAAGCTCTGTCACTGTTACCACATGTATAAACCCAAGTGACAGGGCACCTTCCTCCTGCCTGTTGATCCATGCCCCACAGTATTAGTTCAGGTTCGATGTAATCATGTGCAGCACATAGGAAGTCTCTCGTGATTACACAGACGACTGTTTCTGCCAGCAGAGAGTAAAGGGCGGCATTTCAGGCATTCGTCTTTGCTCCTCTTACCTGCCAAGCCTCACCACCCCTCAACGAACACAGGTTTGCTTTATTGTCAGGCAGAGGTGTTGGCAGGAATCCCCAATACACTTGAATGATGTGGGTGTCTGCTGAATAAGGAATTGAGTGAGCTAAGAGAGGCCAAAGACAGAGACAGACAGGTGGAGAGACTGAGATAAATGCTCAAAGGTAAGATTAGGACAAGGGGAGCAGGGCAATCAAGGGAAATGTAGTTTCTGAAGTGCACCTGGCCCTCCTGTGGGGCTGGCTGCCGTCTTGCCTGCTAGTCCCTTTTCGTCCATTCACACTCTGAAGAGGAGTGAGTATACTCAAGTGTGAAGGGGCTGTTTAGTTGGAGTCTGTTTGTGCATAAATGCTCGTCTCCATACCACCACCCCTCAATACACAGACATGCTACAACTACAACGGTTAGTCAGTTAATTGATTCAGTCATTTTTCAAGCAAAAAAGTGAAACAGGCTCTAGTCTCATTTTCTTAAACATGAGGATTTGCTGTTTTCTTGGTCATGAAGGATATTAAATTGAATATATGTAGGTTTTGGACTGTTGGTCTGACAAACAAACCAATTGAGGGCATCATGGTGGCCTGACAGAAGTTGTGTTGTTCAACTAATTGTTATTTTCCTTAACCATTAATCTAATCATTATTTTCTCAGTTAATTATTTAACAGTTTGGAAAATATCATAAAATACTGAAAAATGCCATCACGTTTCATCTTGCCATCACAATTTGATACCCACGGTGATGTCAACAACTTGCTTGTTTTCTTTAAAACTACAATAGGTAAAACCTATGCAATCCCTTTCCTTTCTGCTGCCTAGTATCACTCTGCTAACTCCCTCCCACCAAACCCACAGGTTTGAACAACAGCAGACGGAGGCGGTTGCCTTACGAAACGTCATGCTTCGTAGAGCCTGCTCTGCACAGCTTGTGCCTTGCCAAGACCCTGGTCCCTCTCACCACAACTCGTTTTCTCAAGATGCCCCTCCGGTGCTTCACGGCCCCATGGCAGAGCTCCCCGGGCTTCAGAGGCAGCTGCGACACCATCTAAGGTTCGGAGAGAGGCTAGAGCACCACACACAAACACTACTGTCCTCTCTCAAAAGTTATCCCCCACTGTTTGTCAGCATGCCTCTTTGCCACTCGTCGATACGAGTGCCATGGCATTGAAAGAAATGATTCTGAAGCTCTGTGTTGGAGCAGGGACGTGTTTTGTACTATACTCCATTGTTGGTAAAAAAGGTATTGTAAATGTATCACGTTACAGGATTTTTTACAAGATTTTCCACCATTGAATCAGGCTTTCACCATCTAAAGACACACACACACACACACACACACACACACACACACACACACACACATCTACAACAAACAACCCACTAGGAACACCCTCACTCTGAAATGACTTGTGATTGGCCAGAGTCTCCTGTCTCGGGCTACTACAGCTTGGTAGCAGAGCCAAGAGGAGGTGGTGAAGTGCAGTTTTCTCTCAAATGTTTCATTACAATATGCTGTAAGGTTATTATGGAATTTTTGCTCAGTGATGCCAAGAAACTATTACCAACCCCAAGTTTAAGCAGCACATAAAAACCTTAAAATTCCCATTTAACTATCAAATGAGATGAAGAAAAACAGCAAATCTGTAAAAGTGAGGAGCTGGAACTAGAGAATGCTTGACGTTTTGGTCATTTTACTACACAAAACTTTATTTTCAGCACAGAGCATAAGGTGTTTTTTATCTCAAAGCTATGATCTCTAAAACTGATCATACAAAGGCAAAATTAAACAGCATTTGAGTGTTAAAATTCTGCAGGACCCGGTATTTAAAAACAGACAGAATGATACATACTAAGCAGAACAAGCCTACTTTATGTCTTCTGGTTGTTTTAGAAGATCCTTTACAGATGCAGTGAAGCAGAGAACAGGAGCAGATGAAACACAGCCAAACTGTGTGTAGAAAACATTTTCTGGCGCCAGTATCCGCTGCTCTCTCCTTCTGTCTCCCTCTAACATTATGAGGTAGTTACTGTAAGCCAAGCCCATAAGCGATCCCTAGATGCAAGCTGGCACTACAGTCTGCTTGTAGACTCTAAGTCTTCCCACCTATTTTGAACTACCTGATTCATTGTGCTGTGTAAATTAAACTATTCTCGTCATAAAGGGACACCTCTGTTCTGTGGTGACAGTAAGTCATTATCATTTTGAGTCTGATTGCAGAATGTTAAAGCTGGGGGAGGAGACAGAAGTGGCACACTGTAACTCTATGTGACTCAAGTTATGAAGAAATGGGAAAGTTTCTGTAGCAGGGATGTTGTGTGGTTGGTGAAGTAGAAGAATACCAAACACCTTATAATGGCTCAAAATGTGCTATTTTCACTCCTTATTCGCTGTCTTCAATCTTCTCATCTAACTCTCAGGACTAAAACAAAGAAGGGTATTTCCCAAAATGTCCAACTCCTTTTAAGTGATGTATGAACCCTTAATTTCCCACCTTTTATTTGCAGTCTCCCAGTATACTGTTCTGCTGCCAGTTAAAAATATGCCAGTTTTACATTTCTGGGGACAGGTTTGTGCTACATGCAGATGTAGAAAATGTTTTTCCCTTTGCCTCTGGGCAGTTGGGGAAACGGCTCTGACAAGCAGCAGGGTTGAGATATGGACTTTCACTGGTCCACCCATTGTATGTGCCTGAGGCAAGCTCATCACCTGTTGGGCCAAAATGACTATAGACTGTTGTGTTAGCCATTTTTGTTGCCTTTCAATTCCTTGTTTGGATATTGAAATGAACAGTCTCACCTCACCGTAGTCATTTGAGGCTGACAGTTGTCGAAAGTCACAGGAAATGTGTGACAGCGATGACAGCTTTTACCATCACTCCCCCCTGCTCATCTTCCCTCTGTCTGTCCTCCTGCCATGTGGTGTGAAGGCATTGTGGTTATAATTGCCTTCAAGACTAGCTTAGGCTCAGGACCAAGGATCTTTCAGCTGTGATCTGTTAAGCCTATTACATACTTGTTGCGTGAAGACACAATCCTATGTGGATGAAGGCCTGTGTGTGAGAGCCAATTTGTGCCACTTGCTTTGGCAACACCACATCCTGTCTGTGCTGAAATATAGTGTAAGTCTTTTGTTCTGTGGATCATTAGCACTTCAATACAGAATAGACAATGCAATGAATTCAGAGGTCTTTGATTGTCAAAACCAGCTCGTGGCAACGGTCTTATTGGGCGGGATAAGACAAACAGCTAAAACCAGTGGGATGGAAACGTGTCAGAGGATGGATCTTGACTTTTATTGGCAGCATTCACTTTGATCTCATACTGTATGTCCATAAAACTCTTGACACCACAGATCTTGTAGGAAACAGAAAGCACAGGCCTGATTTTTGATTCATTGTGATAAACTCTGTTAATAAATATGTTTGGACAGTTTCAAGCAGTAGCCTGCTGGCAGAAACTTGGCAGAAAATCCCACCCCAGACAGCTTCTGTGATGACTGACATGCTTGAGGGCTTAGACGACATTTAGTGACTCAACAATGTTTTGCCCAAGATAAACAGACCCCAACACTGCAAATATCCTGAACTATGTAGAGTTTCCCTTTTGAAAAATTTGGTGCCAGTCCTGGAAGATTTCAATGTCTCAGACAAACAGGAGAAATTCAGGTCAAATATCTGTTTTTATGGACCCTGTTTTCCCATTTTTTTGTGTGTGTAAGTGACTAATGGGGACAACAGTCTTTGAAATTGGCCCAGTATTGACCAAGAGTGCTGCACTGAAACGGGCTGCAATGCAATCCCTCTGTGCCTTTGTCAGTTATAAGTGACAGCATTATGGAAAGGATCCCTATGGAGATACATCTTTATTTATAAGTATCATATCATGTTTCCATTTACAGAAGCAGTCATTTTATCATTGTAAAACACACTTCATTAACACAAAAAGGAACTCGCCTTTCACTGTTCTACCAACAATCACCTACATTGCTTTGGTTGAAATAAACCCTTAATTCACTGAGTTTGATGTGAAAATATTGTGAGAGGAGCAAGAGGGAGGGTGGACATCAGAGAGGTGATGGAGAAACCAGCTTGTAGAGCCAGAATACTTTCACATCTACCTCAGGAATTATTTTCATGGGATGTTATGACCAGAGAGATTTAAATATGTCGGACTTTGGCAGATTTTCCCGTTAAAAAACTGGTAATAACTGGATAATGGAAACCCTGACTACCTGTTATTAAAATACTGAAAAATCCTAAACCCGATGTTCATTACAGGAACCTATTATTACCTTGTACACCCACAGGATCTATGGCCTCTTCACATGAGGCAATTGGCAGTTAAATGTGCAGGCCACATCCAGAGCTCAGTAAAGAAGCTGTCAATTTAGCTTCTTTTCCCAATGAAGCAATGTTACAGAGAGCCGGTGGGGTTACATGTGTATTAAACCTGGTGAACTGACTTGTAAAGAGCTGTAAGGGGTGACCTTGTAAATACATTACAGTTCAGACATGGTACATTTTGGTACACTGGCAGACTCATATTGTGTCTTTCCTTTGTCTGATTGTCCTGTTTTTCTTCATTAAAATACCTGAAGGCTCTGGATATTGGTAAACTTTCATGACACTTCTCAAATGTGACTGGATTGGCACACAGGAGAGATGCTCCCACTGCTTTTTACACCCAGTTGAGGGACTGTTTGGAAAAAGCCATATCCAGTTTGGATGCCTGGAAGTTGTTTGCAAAAAGCTTCGGCTGCACCTTGTGCTGTTGCCACAACAGCACAGACATGACCGTGCAGCAAGAAAATGAACGGACAGATCATAAACACAGTGAAAACATATTGTATGTTTTTCATGCCCGACAGTAAATACAACCCCCTGGAGAGTGCAAGGAGTGGGCAGTAAATGGTTTCTTGCGAACAATATGTATATAATTTAACTTGACTCTGACTCCTATCAGACGCTGTTTTGTTTGTGTGGGTGTATGTGGCCGTCAACATATGTGGAGGCGACGCTTTTGTATGTGTTGTTGGACCCATGTCGTATGATTGAACAAGGAATCCTGCAGAGTTTTGCATCTGTTGTTTATGTCTCATTCAGTTGTCTGAGCAGTAGTATAACATTAAATTGCCATGTTGGAAGTGGAAATGGCTGCTGGCTAAATTCTTCAGATGAATCTCATTTGTAATGTGAAAAGACCAAATAAGTGTTTCATGGCTTTTGCCTGACTGTGTTCATGTTGTAAATATTGCAAAAAGCTGCGAAGAGTCTTAATCTTAAGATTTTAAATACTTTTCCCGTGTGTGTTTTTTTTTTTTTTTTTTTTTTAGAATGCCACTCTGATTGCAAAATAATACAGATTAAAGCTTTAAAAAAGTTTTGGACTGGTCTCTTAGGGCCCTTTGATTTCCACAATGCAGAAAACATGGATGGAAGTGCAAAATTAGATGATAAAAATGGCAAAACTGTGTACTGCATATTATTATGGAAATTTCCAAAATGTAGATGCAGTCTATAAAAATCTGGGTTTTTTCACGCTTTTAGTGTCTTTCACACACACACACACACACACACACGCACACGCACACGCACGCACACACACACACACACACACACACACACACACACACACACACACACAGTCATGCTGAAGAGGTCCTCTGTGAGTGAGACGGAGACAGAGACAGAGAGACCTGCATATGGACGCTGTCCTGACGAAGATCCGTTTGATAAATAACTG
Organism: Chaetodon trifasciatus; assembly: GCA_037975065.1. NCBI lineage: Eukaryota > Metazoa > Chordata > Actinopteri > Chaetodontiformes > Chaetodontidae > Chaetodon > Chaetodon trifasciatus. The sequence continues at coordinate 6,603,771 of JBBMOE010000033.1, forward strand.
TGCAATGTTGTCTTATTATTCATAACATTTTAATCATTTTTGTTAATGAAATGTTGAAAATATACTAAAAATGTGCTTAAATCATAAAACCCATAATTCAGAAAAGATTAAAATGAAAACACAATTTGGGAAAAAATAAAACAGATTTCGTATGGGCCCATTAGCAGGCCATAAAATATTTTGCATGATTAAAATCTCTCTTTGATTTAGAGTAGTAGATAACCTTAATTTGAACTCATAAATGATGTTATGCTGTATTACTTAAAGTACATGCAAGAGAGAGAAAAAGGGTGAGAGGATGACCTTAAGTTCACTTTGTAGAGCTGATGGAGTAGTTCATAACCTTGTAAACTCTGACGACATGCCATTAAAACGATAATTGCATTTTGAATCATGCTCTCAGGTCTTTGTAACTCTCCTGGGTAACACACAACTTGTACGGTGTCTTGTAAAGTGACTGTTATCATACAGTGTCATGAGCTGATAGTCCTTTGTTCCCCCCCTTGCTTCTATGTGATTAGATAGATCATTGTGTCAGCTGCAATCAAGGAGTCGCCATGTCCGGATCAAACGCTTTCTTACATTAGAATGTAGATTCCCTTTCTGCCTGTGGATCAAAGGTTCCAGGCTGAGACGGCATTATTCAGCAGGGAAAGGTGGAACGAAAGAATCGGAGGCCTTGAACTTAAGCCAAGAAAGGGATTTTCTGTTTGAGGCCGATGAGAGTCACAGAGGAAGGCTTTAGAGTTAAAATGCATTTTCTCATTAAGTGAATATCTGCCATGCCATATACTGATGCCTACTTACCATTGAATTGTTTGCAAAGTTACATCAGCTGATGTCAGCTGTCCAATTGCACCTGTGATTTGATGACTGTGATCCTTTCATGATCCTTTCATCCTGTGATCGTTAAAGATGGACCCCACCCTCCACCCCCTTTCACCTTTCCCACACATTTGGAAATTATCCATTAGGTTTTTAACTGCTCTTATCTTCTCTCAATCCCGCACTCATTGCCTGTGCAGCAATAAAAATTCATTACAGTGTTTCGCCTTAGGTGAGTGTTTGATATGTGCAGAATTTCATTCTCACACTCCCGGGGGTCGCACCACTAAAATGTAATTTCAGTTTGAATAGTTTTCCAGAGGCCTGTGGGTCTTGCCTTATGCTGTGCCCTAACATGTGACTCGGGCAGCGTTTCTCAATTATCTCTTGTTGGGTTGTGTTGGCTTGTACCGCAGCCTTTTGTTGTCCTGCCATGTTTGATAATGATGAGCCACATATTGCGCCGACACTGAACCTGTTCAGATCGCTGCAGTCAGATATAAAAATATCACTTTCATAACTGTTGTTTGCTGTTAACAGGAACAGAGGACTTCTGCAGTACACGTGTCTGCTTCATACTGCATCAATTACAGTACACACTGCTGCTGTCATGTTTTGTTGTGAAGAAGACATCAGCAAAAGATCCTCAGGCCCCAGGATTTAAACACATCTGGGCATACTGTAGGAAAGCAGCAATTCAAGCATTTCTTATATAAGACATTGCTTGTTCGAGCGATCACACCAGCCGATTGCCATTTTCTGCAAAAAGTCGGCAAATTGTTACTTTTGATTTGACTTTCATGGGTAATCTGGCCTCCAGCTCTGCTCATTTCTAATTCAAACTGAAAGCTAATTTTGTGTTCTATAACATAAATTGTTTGCTCAATGACTGTTTATCTCCGCTTTGGTTTTTCATAAAACTGTGTAGAAGCTGTTGATGGGGTTGTGACTGCGCAGGTCTACTGTGATGAGCTGACGCTGATGAGATAGTGTTTGGGAAGCTCGACACCCAGACAGTTTAGGACTGAACTTACATCTTAAGCTTAACAATTGGAAAAGACTTTATGGATGTTTTCACAACATTTGCTGTTCTTGTTGGGGACACTTTTTAATATTACATGAATCGTTTACCAATAAAGGCCTCACTGGTCCCTCCTGGCACTTAAATGTAAGTACAGTGGAAGAAAACAAGTGTATGGGGCTTAAGGGAATAACAATTGGACATTTTAGAGGAAAAGAGAAATAAATAACACTCTTGTATTTTTGTGAAAACTAGGAACAGTTGAAGTTTCTCACAGCCCCTTTTTTAACTTTACAGTGTTTATAAGGAAATACATACATGACAATTACTTATTGGCTCATCAGAATATCAGTGCTGTGAACACCATTGTTCTTAAACCTGTTTCCTGGTACTGTAGATACCCAGGTTGTGCAAAAATACCCAGTTGTTACTTCCTTGTGCCCCATTGTGTTATTTCTTCCACTGTATCTACATTTAAGTACCAGTAAGAACTAACAAGTATTTTATTCGTACTGATTCATAAGACAAAGTGACACCTGTCGGTTGTATTATAACGTGTTCTCCTCCTCCATCCTCTGCCATCGGAAGACTTGATTTGTGCCTCAGAGCCAGTCAGTTCAACTATCAGGGATCAAGAGCAGAGCAAAGGAGATTTATGGGTTTCCACTCCTGCGGCACAAATTAGCAGGACCGGGGTTCAGTTACACACGATGGTGGTCGTGGGCGCTGTTATAATGAGGGTCAGTAGGTCAAAGCCGGGACAGCAGGTAGATGGGAACACGGCTCTTTCTGCGTAGCTCAAATGAGAGCTTGCATAGAGGAAAAAAGAAGTTAGTTGACTGAGGTGGTGTAACATTGATTGACAGTCCAGACTTCAACCCTCACCTGTAAAGTGCTGCATATTGGATTTGCCATGATACAGCTGTCTGTCAGACGTGTCATATATGCCTCTCCGTCATTTCATTTCCTGGTCCCCGTGTTCCTAAGCTCTGTCTGGTTTGGGTTATTATTTGTTTGGTTAGTTAATTGCTCAAACTTCCTATTTTCATTACTGTACTGATTTCCTATAAACTTGTTAATCACAATATGAGCTGTTGTTGACTCAATTGATGTCAAAATAGTCCACCTGTGACCCCATTTCACAGAAATTCCAATACCAAACCTTCAGTTTAAACCCAGTGAGTTTTTATTGACTTGCTCTTGTGCTTTGCCTCTCTACCAGTGTGCTGTTCCACTAATCAATAACATGGCTAACTATCCTGGGAAAGTAGCTTTAGCCTGCCTCTTGCTTGGAAAACCCATTCTCATTCCCCTACCAACTCAGATAATTGGTCCAGATACAATACACTATATTCTATACAATGCAGGTATCATTAGAGGTGAGTCACGTGCAGCACGGAGGCAGCAGGGAAGAACATGAGACAGAGATGAAGAGGACGGTTCTTAAAAGAATCTCCGGTGCAGGAATGCAGTAGAGGGTGACAGGTTTTGAGGAATGGAAAAAGATTTAAAGTCGAGCGAAAGAGGGAAGAGAGTCTCTGTTGAATCCCAGATTGTGACTGAGCCACTGATCCTGCGTCTCCTGAGGAATCTGCTGTTTCTGCTTGATCTCAGATGTGCTAATGGCATTAAGACTGGATGTTCTGATTGCCAGTGTAATTTGTGATTGTGATGTTTATGTAGAGAGATGGACAGTAGGGGCAGATGGTGACCGAGTAAAGGGAGAAAACACAGTCTGTTGACTGAAATGTTAAGGTAGCCTTGTCTTCTTGAAGCTATTTGTGGCTGTCATAGCACTTCCTGTTTTTTTTTTTGTTTTTTTTTCATGCTGAGTCTAAATGTACTCGAGTATTTTTTTTCAAAATGTGACTTTTTCAGTGTGTTTCACCTTTCATTCACATCCAAACTTCTTTTTAGGTCAGCTTTTGTAAAACTCTGTTTTCGCTGTTGACGTGTGACATCACTGTTATCTCAGTGTTTACATGACGTGACATTTCGTGCAATGGTGGACGTGGCCAAAGTAGTGCTGGTTCAAACCTTGCTAACAGGACTTAATTACACCTAAATGTACACTTACTCTTCTGTTTTTATAAGGAACAGAAGTCAGAATACATTCTGAGATCCGGTCGGACCTTTCATTGCAGATAACCTACCAGTAATAGCTTTTTCAGGCTTTTGATTGGCCGACGTGGCTTTAGAATTAGTTGTATCACATGCTCTGAACAGTGGATCATTTGATTTCTTTGCATTTTTATATATGGACAGAGATTTTTTTTCTTTTTTATACAGACCAGTTAGAGAACTTTTTTAGTTGATATTCTGTCCCATATTTGATGTGTTTTCAATGTGGCACTTGTGTTGACGTTTTTTTATTGTGATAATAACAAAGTCAGGGTTTTTGGATTTGTTTGATACATATAGGACTAATACTTAAAAATCCAGTATACCAGAGGGAAACAAGGATGTCTTTCCGTACATTTGACTCATGCCCCAGTAGGAGAAGCCATATTCTGTTCATCATTTGATTAAGACATGGTAATGGTATGCTGATAGTGGTGGATTTTATCCTGCGCATACTTAATTTCCAGATTGATTGTTCTTGTCTGTGCCTGTGTGTGTGATTTTCCACATATTGCGCTATAGTGTTTGCAAGACACTGAAGCGAAGCCGCTGTTTGCTCCTGATCAAAGCATAAATGAGACGGGGGTGCTGTCAGTAATGTTTTTTTTTCTTTTTCCCATTTGTGCATATTTGATGTTTCCCACCACAAAAACCACAGAGTGAAGCGCTGATGTCTTCAGCTCTTGTACGTAAGAAGAACTGAGCCTCGAAGTGATTTACAGATGAAAGCTGTCAGTGCCACCCTCTCCATTCAGGGAGCCTGGAGAATAATATTGCATCACAGCCTTTTATGACAAAAGAACAATGGTTCTGTGTCTGAATAGACTTTAGACGAAGTGACAACTGGAAACAAGGAAAGGAGATGAATTTCAACTCTTGACAATAATCATGAAAATCCAAGTTTATGTAAGATATTGACTCATCTTTGTGTTCATTTACCGTAATAGTGAATGATAAACATAGGTGTGTAGGTGAAGCATGGAAGCAAGTATCTACCCTGTTAGCTTTACTTCTGTGGTGATTAGAGGCTGAAATGTCATACAGGCACTATGATTCATTCATTTTTACAAGGTGTGTTTTTGTCATTTAGAGGTGAAACTGTTTGTCGATCCAGCCGAATATGTTTGGGAGTTTGGACTTTTAGTAAGGATTTAACCAACGCCATTTCTTTTCGTCTTTGTTTACAGGAGAAGCTTTGGATGGAAATTAGGCACTGCTCAGCTGTGTCAGTCCCCTTCAAACAGATTGTAGGTATATAGCAAAATATAAATATATTACTGGAATCATCTCTAAACTAGAATTACATCCAGACTGGAGAAGTCATGGTTTTTGTTCTTTTTCTGAAGCTTCAGAATCGACTGACAGCGGCATGTGCACTTTTTCATTTAAAGAAAAAAAGTTTGCTCACTTACAGAATGCAGATGGTATTGTGAAGTTAACAAAACAAAGTAGCTTTGTGTTAAAACTTGAGTGTTTAGACAGTTACAGTGAGCATACAGACAAACATTTTCAGTATCCTCTTTGATACAGTATGGGCTCAGATATGGGGTTCGTAGGCAGACAACAGGCAGGATTTACCTTAACTTAACATTGCAGCACTTATACATAAAGAATGTTGTAGTTTGTGTACTTTACATTTCATGCGTTATTGTGCGTATTGCTTCTCTGGACACTTTCTATGATGGAAAATATCCAGACTTATTTCTTCACTTCAGTATGCTGCTGCTGACACATGAACATGTGCATGTACACTCACTCACTCACTCACTCACTCACTCACTCACTCACTCACTCATTTACCGAGCAAGCCGTGGCTTTATATCTCCACGATGAATTGCCACCTCACTCCTGTAGTCAGTGATGCACTGTAGATATGTTTAAGCCTGACAGCTTTTGTCACAGCCTGTCCTCACCAGAAAAATGGCTGTTTATGTCGTCTGTGCGAGTAGGTTAATATGACTCATATATACGTTTATTGTTAGGCAGCAACCTCAGATGGTTGAAGTAATTATGACGGGAGCAAAGGAGGAAGTCAGGTGACATAGTATAGAGGGCAGGGTGGGTGAAACAAACAGGACTCTCATCCAGGAGGCCGCTGTCCCGTCCCATATGAAACTGAAAGTGAACGTTGACTCATTTTAACTTACCTAACATAGTTACCTAACTATAACATTCTTATTTTAACCAAAAGTCAAGCCCAGTAGTTTTGGTGCCTAAACTTAAGCCAACTGTGACCGTTTCACAACGTTAACCACGTAATGATGATGGTATGGTATGGTATGCTTGTTGCTGGTACTCTCCGAGATCATATGTCATTTTAGGAACGGTCATATACAGTGTGTCGTTTTGGGAGTCACTAGCAATCGACCTATGGCACTCAACAGGCTGAAAGCACCATGTTTGAGTGCCTGTAGAGGAGTTGAGAAAGGGATAATCAGGAACATGGATCCTCAGTAATAACAATGAAACCTTACTCACGTGCAGACACCTGAATTATTCTCATGATAGGCTGAACTCATGGAATACAAATGCACGTATCTGAATCCTCAACAAAACCCAGAGTACACCAACGCAACCTCTCAACTACACCCAAGACATTTGTAACCCTGTCATTCAAAGATAAAATAACACAATCCATTTAGTTGTTGGGGAAACAAATAAATATATATTCCCATGTTTTCAGGAGGACTGAGTCATCTATTGAATGAAAGCCACGTCGGCCATGTTGGCCCTTTCCCCAAGGACACCCCATTGCTCTTTCTGTGTGTGTATTTTCTGATATCTTCTGTGTTTGTGTGCACACTTTTGTGTGAGTGTGCTTTGTGGGAGGCAGTGTGATTCATTATTTACCAGCTCCCTCTCATCTGCAGACTAGATTAATTTGTTAAAGCTCAGCGCCCATTTGTTATTTGGAGAGAGAGAGCAGCACAAAGGAACACAACTTTAGACGGTCTGAATTGATGACGGGTCCAATGAAGTGTTAACACAGTTGTTTAATATGTGTGCTACCTGGAACTGTGCGACCATTTGTCTAAATGTGAAGTGTTTGGCCCTTTTGTGTTTTATAGAATTGTATGGCTTATATTACAGAAGAGGATTTCCATTATTTCTGATGGGGTTTTTTTTTGGGCTTTGTCCTTGCTTGTAAAGGCCTATCATGTGGATTTGGTTTTGAATTCAGATGTGCTGATGTGCTGGGAAGATTGTGTTTTTCTCTTGCATTTTTTTTGGGGAAAAAACAGCCTTTACCTTTCATACTTCACTCATCATCATATGAACAAATTCTTTTATGAGCTGTCCTTCATGGCTCTACGTCAGACATTTAATAACAGGAAATAAAGTGCTGAGAGGGCCACATAAATGAGCATAAATAAAGGTTTAGTGAGTCACAGCAGAGGTGACCGAAGGCAGCACAGTCCCCCCTACACATATGGCCGGCTTACTGTAGCTTATTCCTTTTTTCATATGAGCTGAAATATATGTCCAGTCATTACAAGAGAAGCTCTAAGGTTTAGGTTATTGCTCAATTATTTAAATTTTTATGTAGATGAATTCATACCCACAACGTTTTCAAAGTAAACTGTTGTGGAGGGAAACGACACTGACGTCAAGGTGCAGCAGAGACAGACGAAGCTGGAGTCAAGGAGTCACTTACAGTGACTCACATTAGTTCACCTCAGGCCATATTCCTTACATGGTGGTGTTATTATGGATGTGGCAGATTACCTTGAGCCAATCTTTCCTGTCATTTACCCATGACCTGAACATTTGTAGGACACGTTCTATTAAGAATCCTATTATTGTCAGTTAAATATCCTGTCATTGCAAAGTTATCAGGTCATCATGATCTTCCAAGAATCGGCAGGGCATGTTGCATTAACACATTCTACCACAAAACCTTCACATAGTTACTCATTTATTTTATGGACGTATATGCTAATGACACTGAAAGACGCTGTCCATTTACACAACATGAAATCGCTGTTGCCATATTTTCTCATAAATATTTGATTGGTGAAACTTACTTAGTGAAAAACTGAATCACCCACAAAGCAATTAAGTATTGAATAAGCTAAGAGGAAGCAGGGGTTAGCAGGGCGCAATCTTGTTAGCATTTTTAATTATACACATCAAAGCGGAGCTACAAGCAACCGCATGTTCTCATTAACAACAGGCTGCTGGGTGAAATTCGTTGCTGTGTGAGGAAAGAAGGGCTGATGATAAAGAGTAGGAAGGCTTCATGTCAGGCATCCTTTGGATCCCTTTCCAATTGAACACACACTGCGGAAAATAATGTTGCGACACAAAATAGGTTTTGCAGCAGTGTTTTTATCGTTATTTTTCTAATATGAAAAAGTTAACATACAGTACAGCACACTAAATGCTGAGATATAGTGGTCAGTTAAAGGTGGTGTTCATTATGAAATCACGTCTAGGTGTGCTGTATGGGCTGGTTGTAATGGCTGAATGTACAATTGGTGTGTAAGTTGGTCCTAATATCAAAAACAGCAGAATGTGCTTATTGTTATTAATATAGGAAAGGATCATTTGGTCATATATAATATGTAAAAATATACATAAAGTGTCTATTTATCTCTATCTATACTTGGTGCTGTGGTGTAGAGTATAATCATCTGTATAGCCTTCCCTCAATGTACTTCCTATAGGAATAAATGATAGATTGGGTATTTTTCTACATGTTCTGCTTTTTTATCTACATTGAATATACTTTAACAATCTCTTTATGTTTGTATTGCGCATTCCTTTGTCTATTTTTTGCAACGCAGTCTTTTGATCTTCATTCAGGGCCCCCTTTGTGGTTTGACTTCAGACAGAAAATCTCTAGGAAGATTTGTTTCTATTTTCCATTCTTCAGCTTTGCAATAAACGGATTTATTTTTTCCCCGTAAAGCGTTTGTGTTGGTGAGGCTGAGGAACCCTTGATGAAACGTGACTCTTGACAGCAGTGTTCCAGTGGTTTTAATCAGTTTTTAGCCCAAAAGTGAGCATTATGTAACGTAATGACGTGCTTGGACAGATATGGTTGATAAAGTGACCTTGGATTAAAACTTCCACACTGGCTTGGAGGTAAAGCCAATGCGCTGGGATTATGGTAAACCACTGCTCTGCCAATATCACACACAGGATTATTTGCCACCGCATTTTATGGTCTGACAGGCAAACCACTGCAGGATTCAAACACATTTGGGATTCAAAGTCGAGGTCTGTCTAAGATTTATACGGTAACACATTGACTAAAGGTACACTCAAAAAAATAATTCATTGGATGAACATGATTTTATCAAAGCACCTAAATTCCATCTAAACAAATCAAGTAAAATCAGCTTGCCTCAATCATGTTATTTGAACTACACAATCATTAGTTTAATCTACATTATTTAAACACGTTGAAACAACTAAATTCTACTTTGTTGTATGAACTTATCTAGATCTTGACCGTTCTACAAATGTCAGTGTTGTTGAATGAATGAATATAAGCTCTGTTTGTCATGCTAATATCAATCTCATTGAATCAATTACATTTGTGTTCATTGATCGTACTAGTATGTATTAATTAACCAGTATTACAAAATAAAGGCATAATACAATTCACATTTTATTCAAACATTTGTTTTTATTGAACATTCAAATCCCCAATTTTTTAATGCATGTAAAACCAGTTAACAAGTTAAACCTTTATGATTTGAATATGACACCTGTTGCTTAAAATTCTTAAATGTGCTAGTAAACTACAACAGAGAAAGAGATATGCTGTTAAAGACATCAAACCTCATCCTTTGGTTCAAACAACTGGAAAAAAAATATATGTACAGAGTTAAATATTAAATAAAATAAAATAAAATATTAAAAAAATATATATTTCAAATCTTGTAAACTTTAAGAATTTACACATGGCAAAGAAAAGAAAAACATATTTTGCAATGTTAATAAAATGTACGATACAAAATAAAGTCTCTGTAAAGTCACTGACAGCACAGGAATCTATAGCCATTGCAGTGGCTTCTTAAACATTTCTTTAAGACACAGGGTGCAACTGCTTTAGCCCAACAATTTATGTAGTAAAATCAGTAAAGACACAACTCTATCTGCTCCAACAACATGTAAATGTAATAGACATCTTAACCTTGGAGACACTCTTGCTCTCACTTCACTAAGCAAAAGGTTCGACTCTAAAAATACACAATCGTTTCTATTCTCATTTCACAAGTAAAAAGTACATCTGCAAAGCAAAGACTGACTGTCTGACTTCCATTTAGTTGGACTCTAAGTTTGCTGCAGATCAGTGGCTCCTCAGCTCCAAACACATGCTTAACAACAAGAACTAAACAAATCAAACTGCAGAAAACTGTGGCCATGAACGCAAACGCGATGGCGCACAGAAGAAGCCATCAGCCAGGACCACGTTCCTCATCTTATTTACTCATAAGCTTGTTATTGAGGAACTGTGCCTTGGCAGACAGTCTCTGCCCATCAAGATTGAGGAAAATCTTTTGCAGGACTTCAAAGGTGCGTTTGAGCTCTGATGGGTAGCTCAGATTCAAACAGTATGTAAGTCCAAACAACAAAGCACAAGCTATTCCAATGCTCTGCAGATTGCCAAGAACTTTCACACCTTCAACCAGGACACCAATGTCTTCTGGGTCTTCATGTCCCAGCTCTGCTTCCTCCTTCTGGATTACATAAACTCCCAGAACAGTTTGCTCCATGGATGCAGTGGCCTCTGTGTCTGTGCTCTGGAATACACAAAATAAAAGAAAGACAAAGTAAGATATTCTGAGAGCTGAAAGTGAAATTTTAAATTACCAACATTTATAATTTTGTTAAGGAAGAGAATAAAATATGTTGAAAAGCAACGTCTTGCAGGATTTCATTCAGTACTCAGTACTGTGCTGAGGGGATATGCCCTCTGAACTTTGGCACACCTGCTGTGGAGATACAGGGCAATTCCTCTGTTTTGGTCAAACTTGCTGTTGCTTTACTACAACCACTACTGTTGCTCAATTTGTCAATTAGGACATTTGAAAGGGCTTTATACTTATAAAAAATTTGTTCTACTGTTTGCATTAAATGAATATCAAGTAGCCATGTGTAGCTATATAAACACTGAGAACATCACACCACAGAGATTCCATAACAATGATTGTGTAATTTAACTGTTGACCCCTGAATGATAATCTAGTAGCAAGGCTAGCCAAGATTCACAGCTCAATTCTATGCCTTTTTAGTTGCTCATAATGTATTTAACTCACCTTGTATTCCTTCACAAGTTTTTCGTGGTCTTCATTCAGGTAGATGCACAAGGACTTCAGGACGCATGTTCGTCTAGTATGTATTGTGTCATCCTGACAGAAATAAAGGAACCAATTATGAATTTTCACAGAAGTTTGAAAAAATCTTAACACATCCCATTGGATAACACATAACATATTTTTATCCAATGGGAAGTTTTGCAACTTTAACCCATCATTTGGTTGGAAATACTTTGGTGTCAGGAGCCCAAAAGGACTAGTACCCAACATCTATACAAAATTTCAACAAAATCAAACACAAAATAAGACAATTTTGGGGTAGGAGGATATTGACTGATTTTTTTTTACTTATTGCATCCTCATCTGTGGCTGTGGCTTATAAGCACTGACATAAAGATAAAGATCAACTTTATTCATCCTGAAGGAAATTGATATAACAGTTGTGAAATGTGACCAGCTTTATTCTCTGAGCACATATCTGACACTTTATACGTGGCAAATTACACTCCTAAAATTGACATTGAGTCAGAGAATTTTGAATTCGAAGCATTTTAGTAATCGAATTACTCGAGGAATCGTTTCAGCCCTAATATCTGTATTGTAAATGTGTGATATTTATTCAGATAGGTAAGAGCAAATGACGCTGATAAACAAAATAAAGAATTTACAATTTTAGAATGAATTGACTGATTGTTGCACCTCCAAATATCCTGCAGACCTTTAGTCTAAACACACCACGGCTCAGACTACGACCTGGCGCCAATCCGCCTCTGCACCCCCCCACACACTCATTTCTGTCATGCTGACGATTGTTTTAACGGTTTAACATTTATTTACCGTGATTTACCTCGAGGAATCATTACATTGAGCAAATACCAGAACATTAATGCATAATGTACCATTGTTATAAATGTACAATTAGCCGAAGCAACATTAAGCTAGCTAGCATCAACTGTGAAAACCGAGTGACAAATTACGATGCTAACGAAAACTGTACGACACGGATGTGTCCCACAAACGTCTAATAATCACTCGCCCTTTTGTACTGGTTAAATTCATGCATGAATATATAAATTACTTACTTGTAAGATTGAGGTTGGAGCGCGCGAACAAGGCAAGCGATCCTGAAGACTCGTCAGTTATTTCCCAGGAGACCTTGGGGCAGGGAGCATGCGCAATAGCTGACCACTAGAGTCATATTGCTTTGATGAATCTCATTCTTGTTGGACTGACATGGGTCAATTTAATTGGTTTGAATTTTCTTAAAACCATGTATAACCAATAAGAACAAATCATTTCATAAACATAAACATGATTAATTCATTTAATTTAAACATATTTCTACTTTATTAATCAAACAACTGCCCTTGTTGATTTTTTTGAGTGTACCTGATCATTTCATCCCGTGAACAGTCTTCAGATTTATTCTGTATAGCCATTCAGGCTTTGTCAGAATTTACCTTTACATATCGCACAGCTACTGCCACCCTTCAGTACCAATATGTCTCCCACTTCATCATTTTTTATCAGAATAACATTACAAGCATATCTAAGCACCTTATTGTTTAGTTAATACATCCAGTATCTTGAGCAGCTGTCATATCAGATGCTCCAAAATACACATTTAAATTCCCAACACTGACTCCTCTCAGTATGAAGCAGCCACACTGTCATCTGTGTGTGAGTGCACAGTGAGATCTTGATCGGTCTGAGGATGTCGAGGCAGACAAACGTCGAGTCTCAGGTTAGGCTTAATCCACACACACGCAGACCGATCATAATGCACAGAGTACATACAAATCGCCTTTCATCCACGTGTAAGTTACATGTCCATGCACTAAATCAGTTGGCATGCTTGGTCAGTGCCCCCCTAGCACAGACATTCATGGTTAATGTTCCCATGAAGTTTGCTTATTCTTTGATGCTGAATCAAAAATAAGTTAATTCATTGTTGGGGCTATTCTCACTGAGCCATTCAGTATTCAATGTCCTGAGGCCACTTATTGAAGTCGATCTTTTTATTGTGGTAAACAAGCCCCCTCCAGTCTTCTCCTCAGTCACCTGTTATTTTGACTTAATCACATCTCTTTGACCCCGTGTGCCAGATTGAAAGCAAGCAGTGCGCGCCAAAACCGTAGAGCTGCCGGCTTTTGAAGTGACTGGTTGGTTTGTGAACTGTGAGCCGGAGGAGAGATTTGGATTAGTTCCCACTGAACTCTGACGTAAAGGTCACACACAGACAGACACAGAATGGACCTCCTGACAGTCCGATGGTGTACAACTAATTTGACACAAGTTTTATCCTAGCACTCTGCTTGTATGAAAGGTGCAATACAAGTAAAGTTTATTATTATTATTAATATTACTATCAAAGAAAACAGCAAATATTCTGGTTTGAGAAGCTGGACAGCTGCATTTGAAAAAAAAAATGGCTTAAATAGTTTGTCAGTTGTCAAAGTAGTTGCCAGGTAATTAGCTTCACTTCACTTCAGGTGTAGTTTTACAAACAAGAATGTCTTACTCTTAGTTGATTTTTTACGCCACACTATGAGCTTTTTAAGTGTCCTGCTGTTTATCTCTTGCCGGTGAATCGCTGCGTGTCAGACAGTAACAGGGTAACGTCAGCATTTATATTGGTAGTAAAGACCACAACATGTAGTTGTTGCAACCTGAGGAGCTGTGGCTCCGCCTGAGAGATTTGCTCAAGTTTGCAGGGTCCTACTGATGGTGCAGTTGGCTGGGCAGAAGGAGATTATAGCACTCTGATGTCGACAAGCAGATATCTGCATATAAAAGCAGAATCAGAAGAAAAGTTTTTGGCATCGGAAGCATTCTGGTTTCCACTTGTCCGTTTGTAGTCCGAGCAGTGTTGGCCAATCACATTAGATATCTGCTGACTACTTTGGAAGCATTGGCTGAATCGCCTCAGACTATAGCCAATGGGTTCCAAGACTGATGGCACACTTAACCTAACTATCATATTTACCTGTGTGGTTATGCATGATCTACTACTATATTACTACATGTGCCCAAATGGACTCTCAGACACACATTCACACTCACCCACACCCTTTGTAAGGGCCTTTTTCTGGATCATTAGTCCTCTGTATTTCCCTTCTCCACTCCTGTCACAGAGGGAACCTAATTGCACTGAAACCTGAACTGTCAAAAAGCCACATCCTATATTCAGCACAACACAGGAACACACAGGGGAACCCGAGGGACAGACTCTAATGAAACCCAGCTTTATTAACATTTTCTTGACAAAGCCACTTGCCCTGAATGGAAGCCCCAGACAGGGGTTACAGCAGGAAAGGGCAAAACTGAGTATGTGAGTTTTATTAAAGGATACTGCAGACTTTTAATGTGCTTAAAGGTTAGACAAAGTAAATGATGGTGTGCTGCTGTTATCCTGCAGTCCCAAAGCACCATTTCATGCCAGTCTCCTTTATTCTATTGAGAGCTGTCCTCTCCTCTCCCCGAGTCACATACAGCCCTGAAGGCTAACTCATGGTGGCATGTACATAGATTCTGCTTCTCTATTTCCTACACTTCCACTCAAACAGAATAACCAGAGAATCAACTGGCTTTCTTTTATGCTGTACCCAACACATTATGTGGTGGTGCTCGTTAATGATCTATTTGATTTGCATCCTTTTTTGTCATTTATGCTGCGTTCATTTTCAAGACCAGTGGTGAAAGCCCAAAATACCTCCAGTTTTACACCACAGAAACATCTCCTACATCAGCACCAAGAGGCTCACAGTGGGCGCTCACACAGGGTCACTTAAGAGGCTTCTGCCCTCTGTGGTAGCTGCAGTTAATTGATGACAGATTATATCTCTGGCACTATAATGGCTGTTGTCTATTAGTATAATGATGATCCTCCATGCAGTCTCCTGTCTCAATTAGCTTGACATGATGTACTTGGTCTATTTGCACATAAATTGATCTTTTCATCTTATCACCCAGCAGTAATTAAAAGGAAGTTAACATGTTTTTACAGGGGGATCAGTCAGTCATAATGTCCTTAAATCCTCGGCCACATTTGGAAAAGACACTCCTCATCCACTGAGTGTTTCAGTGACAAAATGTTTTTATCAGTGTATGCTACATCTTTATTAATTCTCCATGAGGCTGTCTCTGTCATGGATGCAGCCAAACATAATGAGTGTTTCAGCACACGGGATGACAATGTGGGTGTGGACAAGCAGCCAGGAAATATGCTGAAGGGTTGGAGGAGGAGGCGAGTTGTTAAAAGTTAAAGTTGTGATACACACACACACACACACACACACACACACACGCACACACACGCACACTCTGCAGGTTGCTCATTAAGTGTGCTATAGGGAGTTGGTATGTGAACCTGCCTGGTGCTGCAGTGCTGTGCTGCAGAATGTGGAGGAAAGATGGGACAATCATTGCCAGAGGAATGTTCTACACCAGGTGAAGCAGATGACTGTGCTATTATAGTCTCCCTGTCAGGGAAGACTATATTAGGGAAGGCGCATAACTTTTTTAGTTTATTCCTCCAGAGTCTGTGGCAACTCGTACTGCGTAAGCCATTACTCCACAGCATAGTTGGCAACCTGTAGGTGGCGCAGTGTTTCAGTGGTTGTCACCTCACAGCAAGAACAAAGTTGGTTTGATTCCCAGCCATGGGCCTGTCCTTGTTTGCATGTTCCTCTTGTGGCTGTCTGCAGCTTTCTCTTACATTCAGTGCTTTTCAGGAGAGTTGGAGAATAAGTCATCTGTTTGATGGACTCATGAAGGGAGTGTTGTCCTGCCTTCATCCACTCAGTATTGTGAATTAGAAACACAATAGACTCAACTGACATGTAGTCTGTTCTGTGCTTTAAGCTTAGCGTCATGGTTGGGTGGTTGCTGACACTGTTCCATAGCCAGAAGTCATCATCAGAGTCTGCAGCACAAAGTGCAACGGCTGCAGCAATTTGTTGTTTAGCTGATCAGCAGTAAATAAACCAGCAACTATTTAAATAGCAAATTAAGTGTGGTAGACTTTTGTCAAGCAAAGATGCCAAACATTCCTTCATCCAGTTTCCCCAATGTGAGGATTTGCTGCTTTTTTATTATAATATATATTAGTTATTGATATTGTTAGTTGTATGGTAGTGTGCAGAATTCTGTGCCTTGAAATGAAAAGCTTCATGACATGAATGAAATTTGTTCATGCAGTGTCATGTACTGTAGTAATAATATGGTAATTGTGTTATTCCAGATCCTTTTTCTTAATTTCATGGCAGGAAATGCATTGTAAGTTAGAAGAATGACCCAGTGTGAAGTGTATTTTGTGCAAATAATGCACTTCGTGCTGGCAAACATCATCTTGTGCCGTGAAATGAAGCATGAACCCTTGCACAGGCTTATGTTTGTCCTTCCTGAATGTCCTTGAACAGCACACTGACTCATTTGTCTAAGTTAAGAAGACAAATACAGTAGAAAAATTAACCCCCCCCCCAAAAAGAAAACCCTCTGTTGATTTAAACAACCATGGATGCTGCTGTTTGTGTAACTTTTCCCACCTTCCTGTCGAGTGCATGTAAACACTCGTGTCTTGTTTTGACAGTTTGTTTTAGTGAAAGCCTCTCGCAGAGTACCCAGCGCTGCTGCCTGTGCCTCTGAGGTCATGGATTATTCATGGGATATGGAGGTACATGACGCAGTGCCATTGTGCGGCTCATATCCCAGCGAGCGTGACAGGGCCGGCTGCATCGGGACAGCAGGAAGAGTTGTGTGCCTGGAGTTGATAATTGTGACTGATGGCTGGTGATCCACGTTAGTAATACAGTGAAATGATCTTCAGGCCTCTTGTGTTACTGTTATTTAAGGTAAAAGCATGGACATGGGGCTAATGATTGGTCAATAGAGATTTCTAGTCTTTGTATTTTCCACCCAGTGATAAATGAGCTTTCTCAGCCTCTCTGCTCTGCCCTGACAGATTGTCTGCTCTTATTTTTGACCCAGTCTGACAGATAAAGTTGGTCACTGCAGAAATAAAGTTGCTTTATTTTGTTGTGAGTTTTGCTTGGGTTGAAGTGATGAAATAATTCTGTAATGTCTGTAGTGGATGTTGGCAGTTTCTGAAAATAGTGGATTGAGCTGTTTCAGTTTTGAATCAACCAGCAATTACCACAAATACAGTCGTTCACAAAGTTATGATAGCTGTCAACCCCCCATCAAGCCTGATTTGTGAATCAGTAAAACAGATGTATGTAGACGCTTAGGTGTAGCACAGAGAGCAGCTATATTTTGTATTTTTCTGACATCACAGCTCATCACAGATGCCGCACACACGCTCTACTGATCCACTTAATTAACCTGCACGTATATATACTCAGTTGCAGCTCGTGACACTGTTGTGTTGACGAGTCATTGATCTCGACACCCTCGTTAAGCCAACAGTTGGAGTTAGCAGTGACAAGGATCTCTGTTCATATGATACAGTATTCAATTTTGGGACATAAGAAGGGAATCGTGAGTGTCTTCTATGTGAGCTCTTAGATTTTAGTTGTTTAAAATAAGAAATGGTGGGTGAGTATAACAAGCACAGACATCACTGGAGATACCCGAGTGAAAAGCTCAGTACAGTTAGAGATCAGATCTGTCTGCCTGTATGAAATACTGCCTACTGTTGTACTGGCTACATACTGACCATCAAAACTAATCTACAGGTACTTTTAATTTTCAGTGTATTGTGGCCTTTGCTTGCTGTTTCATAAACACAATCCAGAATCTGAACAAGCTATGAACATTACGTCCCTTTCAAATAGCCTCTTTTCTGGTATTTACACGCTAATGAATCTGTCTCCAAAACTAAAACCACATGCCAACGAGACATCACATTTTAACAAGAGACAGTGGTCTGATAATTAGGATTTTTCTAAATTGCCTGGACATTTGAAGGAAAGAGTAAAGAAGTGAAAAGTATTCTGAATGGATAGTCCTCTCATTCTCTGTCTTTCTACTGACTCTCTTTCTATTTCTGTGGGTAAATCATTTTAGAAGTTCAGGTGTAGAAAACACATGACAGCACAGACCTGAAGTTTGCATCCTGTCTAATGCTTTCGTGAAGAAATGAAATTGGCTGCCTTGTATTGGATTTTGAGTTGTTGTAACCCCCAAGAAGTAAGGAGGTTTAATTCCTCTTCCTGCAGTTACCGTACCCCCTATATCGGTAGATCGCCATGTTCTTGAAGTTACATGTGTGTGCACTCACTTGGTGGTTCTGTCCTCCTAATGAGGAAGAGGGTCTCTGTGGCCACTGACCACACCACTATATCTGGTGGAGAGATGTCATGGTGGTCCTCTGGGACACAGGAGGCTGACTGCTAAGACATGAGTCAGAGCGCAGCCTCAGATCTTCGGGCAGGGTCCCAGCTGGAGACGAAAGGTGACAGGACTCCTCTGCTGTGGAGCCCGAGAGTCCGAGGCGTGGAAAACAGTGTTTAAATCACTTCTCAAAACTTTCGCCTTCTTTTTAAACAAGCCTGTTATTAGTTCTAGCACACAGTTTTATTTCCATTTTTCCTTTTTTCTCTTCATTGATGGGGATTTTATTAATTTTTATTATTCCTCTTTATCTGTCTTTCCTTTTTCTGAATATGCAGCATTTCAGAAACAGGTGTTTTTCTTCCCTTTGTTGTGGCCCTCTTCTTTCTGTTTAGTCCATTTGTACTGAAAGCATCATTTTTTTTCTCTATGGCTTTCTCCATCTCCACCTTTTAGTTTGGCCATGAACAACTTTCTGTTATCTGTTTTCCACTAACACATCCTGCTCTGACAGTAAAGTGCTTATTTCTTATGCAGCATCATCAATACAATTTCATTTTCTGCATCTCAGCTTTATTTGTGACATTTGTATCTGCTTTTAGTCACCTTCAATGTCAAGTTTTCCAATTTATTTTTCTGGTCTGTTATTGTTTTTATTGTGCCTCACAGTACTGCCAATGTCTAGAATACTGAGGGCTGATCACAGCACACAGCGTGATGAGTTATATGCTGCTTACTGGTAGAGAGCAGTGGCTTAACAGCTGTGTGAAATAGTGGAGTTTTCCTGGTGGGCCAGGATTTTGGCCAGTGTGATACAATCACCTCTGTGCTTTTTATCTCTAATAAATAGATCATTTTTTATGTGTTCACTTATCCTTGCCTTTCTGTACTGAGTTTAAAAACCTGTACATTTTTTTCTTTTGTTTTGTTTTGCTGGGAATAGTTTGGTCACATTAAGACAAAAGGGGTGCCTTCAAGCTGACTGTGCAGAGCAAAAATACATGGCCCTCAGTTGTTTTGCAGGAGGGCCATAATTATAATATATATTCAGATATGCTCAAAATGTCAGCTCAGTCGCTTGCAAGCGTTGTCCAAAGTCCCTCACACATTATACTGAAGTTCATAGCCAATATTTGTATAGTACTTGAGGAAAACACAGGCTGTATCCTCCTGTTCAACTTGCCTTCATTTAAAGTTGCTCCTGTGGACAAATGTCATTTTTGTTCCATCTAAACACAAATATTTTATTTTATTGCTGCTTTTTCTTTTCTTTAATTGTTTTCTTGTGTCTCCTTATTTTTAGAAGTTTGTAAAGTTTGCTGTTGACTTCCATCTGTAAAAAATGT
Organism: Chaetodon trifasciatus; assembly: GCA_037975065.1. Taxonomy (NCBI): domain Eukaryota; kingdom Metazoa; phylum Chordata; class Actinopteri; order Chaetodontiformes; family Chaetodontidae; genus Chaetodon; species Chaetodon trifasciatus. Next base: position 6,623,648 of record JBBMOE010000033.1, read on the forward strand.
GCTGCCTCATGGCGCACCTGGTCTGTCAGGTTAGGTAAGGACACCTGCGTTAACTCCATCGCTGCTTGCCTCTGTGCTCCTGAAACCATGCTCTTAGTGATTGCACGCACGCACAGCAGACCGTCACTCTCTGCCCTACGTGGTGTGTTTGTGTGTGTGTGTTTTTTTTTGTTTTTTTTTTGGAGGGGGGCAATGGTAAGGGATGGAGAGCTCTGGGGTGGCTGTTTGTGATTGACCTGATTATGGAAAACAGCCCCTGGCATTGCTCCCAGAGGGAACAGGGATTGTGGCATCTTCTTGAAAAATATTCCTGTTGTGCCGGCTTCTGTCACAAGATGCCTGTGGATAAAGCCCAGCTATGGCAAGCTGCCAAGAGGGAGAGAGAGGGACATTTTAAAGAAGGAAAGGGAGGGATGGTGGGAGATTGATGATGAAGAGGAGATAGACTTATGCAGCTTTCGCGTCATGTCAGATTTATGGTTAGATATTATTGATGTTAGCATCCTAGTGGTAATCACGGTCAGAGTATGTGCGATGTTTTAAGCAGGCTGTGATATTCCCCACTTTCCATCTGGTTCTGTGGAAGAGAGTCAACAAAGGTGGCAAACAAAGGAAAAATTCATGATAGTGAAAGCACACAATTTTAGTAATTTTCATACCAATACACTCAAATTCACTCATTCAAGTTACTGCATTTATGAAAGAGTGGCACTTTGTTTATGCTGGATTTTGAACTGATTGAAAATGATTTTGTTGTTTTATGATATGAATTATGAAACATGGATCTATGTACTATGGAAGTAGCATAATGCACACCTGTAGACCTACACATGGCTGTAGTGAGCTGACTGCATTACAGAAACAATGCAGTGTCATTGCATTGTTTGGTTCTTTTAGGAGTAGCAAACTGAATCTGCAGATGGGATATAATCCTGTCTACAATCTATAGATTACTCCTAACCTATACATTGAAATGCAATCCTTTTCTAAGTGTTGTGATCAGTGCTGTGCTCAGAGCAGATGCAGCAAAGCAGCACTGCCCCTGAACACTGAACAATAATCTTTTACCCCCATAATCCTAATTTCAGTCTGAGCATCAGAGAGGAAAAACGCAACCTTACCCTTCAGTGTGCAGAGGACACAAGTAATGAGCTACAGAGAGAGGCACCGAGCCAATGGAAGGAGGGCCGCCAGGAAGTGTTGGAAAGCACCATTAATCTGCTCTGCCATCCTTTAGAGAAGAAAAAGTGTGGTCCAAGGAGATGTACTGACCACACAAGTTTGGACTCTCAAAGTCTTACTTTTGATTAATAATAATGGACTGTTGCACTGTTGGGGTGTTTTGGGTTTTGTTGTCCTGGACAGGTCAACAGAGGTGAACCTGGTGGTTTGCTCCAATTATGAGGGTATCACACAGCTCCAGTTTAAGCTCTCACCAAGGTGGTGAAATGCTGATGTCATGTTTATTTTGGGGAACAGCAGACAAGCTCCTCATTTGTGCAAGGATTCTTAATCATTGTGGCCGTCCGGGAGCTGTTAGTATATATATAACCCCAAACCCTAACCCCCTAACAGCACTTGCTTTTGTAAATGCGTGTGCTTTTATAGACAGAGTGAAGTTGCCAAACAAGAGAGTGAACTCAAATAGGTTTGACTGGTCCCTCAAGTTTTCTTCTCTGTATGGGTTCATGTAAGTCCAGGGTCTCTTAACGGTATGTGTGTGTAACATCTGTCACCTCAAGTATGATTTCAAAACCAAAAGATGCTGAGATTGTTAAAAAGAGTGAAGACCCCAGGGTGTCAATTTAGTTTTCATGTATAAATATATTTATATATACATTTTTTATTTATAAATATATTTAGTAGTTTAGGCCAATGTTTTAATCCTGCACTAAGCCATCATTTAATTTTCATTCACTTCATTTATTTTTCTCTTCTGTCTTCAGTGCTGACTCACACAAACAGCGCTGTTGTTCACACTCAAGTGCTGTTATGATACCTGCCCGAGGCCAGGCAGTCCTGCACCTGCACTGGATTTGGCTGCTGCAACAGACGGATACGGCTTGAAGAAAGCTCCAAATGTTAATGAAACAATATACAGAAATCCTGGGCCCTCACTAGCGCCACCCCGCTCCATGCAGGGCTCACCCACCTAAACACAGCCAGACAGCAAAATGCTGCTTTGTTAAGGGAAGCAAAAAAAAACAAACAAACAAAAAAAAGCATTGAGCTCACTGTCACCAAACAGACAAGCGTCATCGGTTTGCTAATGTTAAGTAACATTAATGCTTAAGCTGAAGACTTTAAAATGTCTTTGGTTCCTGGCGTGTTAGCTTAAAGTCTGTAAGTTGGCAGTAAATGTTGGCTTGTTAACGTTGGCAGTAAATATTTGTTACTGTAGCTCATGCTAATGTTACCGCCTACATGTGGGCCTTGCATACTGGTGGTTGGATGGAATCGTCAGTGGGTGTTCAGTGCCATTCATTAACATTACTGAGCTCAATGCACCAGGTGAAGAAAGCTTTTTAAATCCCAACTCCAGAACATTTTATTGCAGTGATGTGGTGCCGGGTAGTCAAGTCTATGATTTTATTTCAAGCCCAAAACATCAGCAGAACTCGATTTGGGGAAGAAATAAAGCATGCCAAACTTTTCAACTGCAGTTACTTCCAGAAGTGCATCAGTAAAGAAGGAATATTACACTCATTTTGGCTCTTTTGACAGTACTTGGAGCTCCCAGTCTGTAATTCTGTGAAACACCTGAGGCTGTGGCATGTGCTGCATGCACAAGGGAGAAGTTTGCCCTCAGGGCTTTCAGGAGGAGACTTTCTGGCCCTATTCTATACATACACAGGTATTTGTACATCTCTTTTTGAAACAGCAATAGTATGTTTTTTATTAACTCATGTTGGCACAAGGTGGTGATTATTGTATTGTAGATACAACAATGCCAACAATTTGAAAGTGTATCAATATGTATCCCAATTATACACTGCAAAGTTCATAATATACAAGTACAAACAATGTTATGGTTTTTACTCTTAAAACAATCCAAAGTAATCTGTCCCTTGATAAGTAATTAGATGCTTACTCATCCGACAAACAACATGGAGGCGTTAAAGAAATAGCGCCGTGGTTTTGTGTTTTCCTCTTCCTGGAGGAAGGCCATTTTTTTTTGCATATATTTAGACTAATGCTTGTTGGGTGATACTCTGGAGGGGGAATTTCCCATGTCGGGAGGAAATCAATTATTCATTCAGTGGCATGGAGGGTTGAGCACCACTCTGACAGCTGCAGAAGTAGCTCAGAGATTAAGGACAAGTACAGATGGATGTGTGTCTCATGTATATTCTGTTTCACCAGGCAAACCAGGCTCCTTTTGTCTTCCTGCCAAACAACCGCTGGCCCTCCATTGGCAGCAAGTGGATTATGCTAGTTATAGTTGTAATTCTAAATGAATAAAGAGGTCATGGGCAGTACAGCGGGCCAAAGTAAAGCTAATAAGGTTTAAATGAAGCATTAAGATATTACTCATAGCACCTAAAACATGGGAATTGGATCAGAATTGAGGAAGAAAGTGTACAAGACTATGAAACAAAAAGCATTCTGCTGTTTTCTGAGAGATATAAGATGTTGTTTTGAATCCAAGTCAGCACTTTATAAATCTCTTCCCCCCCACTCTCCTCTCTGAACTATAAAATGCTCAAAATCCTGAAAAATAAAGTCATATCTCAGCATTTTTGTAGTGAGCGTCATATGATCCAATAAAAGGATACTGATGGTTTCCGAAAATGATACTATAAAACACTCGAATATCACTTTTCCTATTTGTGCAAATAATCACTTTGCCATTAAAAATGCATTTCTCTGAACAACATTCATCAACAGATTGCCTGTGTCACCAGTATTATATTTTTTCAGCAAAAAAGCGCTCTTATTCAGCATCAGTGGGACAGTTTAATTTCTCTCACTCCTACATAGAGTTGTGTTTGTTTTTCTATTCTCTCGTCATGAATTTTTCATCAGCCACGATGAGACATTTTATGTGTTTGGTTTATAAAGCACAGTAAGCAGTCTTGGGGTAGGGGACATTTTCTACTGTCCCATCGTTACAGTGATTTCTCAATACAGGAGGCAGGGCCTGTTAGTAACTTAGCCTGTTTACCCCTGCTCTGTCACATCTGGCCTGTCAGTATGAAGTCACAACAGTTTAAACGAACCGGACAAAACTTACTGCTGATGGATTCTGTAGAACCAGAGATGGTTGATCATTCAAATGTCATTGGCTAAATATGACCACAGCTATCAGATACTACCTGACTTTTCCTCTAGTGTTACCGTGGTGTTGAGGCTTTTTATAGAAATATTTCATATATTTCAACTTTTGGATAGATTACCGTGAAATTTTGTCAGCCTGTTCATGGTCCCCAGAGGAGGAATTGGATTAACTATGATTCCTGACCTTGCATGCAGCACAAGTAGCCCAGTTGTGTGCGCTTTACCTCCACGTCATTTCAAGGACAGCAATGTCAACAACAAAACTTCCAAACAACTGTCAGATGTGATGAATTTTCGTTGTGTATTATCCAGAAGAAGAGTGAAAGAAGAGCAGCGCAATGTGGTGGACAGAAATCACCTCACATCCGACCTTTCCTCTTAAGCTAATTTGAATTGGAGTGTATGTGGACACAAACCAATTATGGCAGAGGTCAACAGATTGGCTGTTATCTGGCTATGCCAAAAATACACCTGACAAGAACAGGGCCAAGATTTAGGTCTGCGGGAAAAAAGACCTGAATCGGGTGGATGTGGTGGAGGAAGTCGATTTTTTTTTTTTTTTTTTCTCCCAGCAGCCACTGAGGAAAATATCATACCGTGTATGTGTGTGTCTGTGTGGACATGTAGGTGTGTGTTTCCGTGTTTGTGTTTGACAACAGCAAGTTCTCAACAGAAAGATTTTGCACTGAAATCTAAGCCCAGATGTGCTACGCTAGCTGTCTGTAATGGCTGGGGTTGAGCTAAAGTTTGTCTGGTGTCTGGGGAAAACCCTATTGATGTAAAGTCATCCCCTTACCTCAGAGGTAGAGAGTGGAAACCAATTTGTGGGACACATGACCCGACTGTGGTGGGACTGAACGGCCTTGCTAACAACAAAGGGAAGACCTTCAGACCCTGCAACCTCTAATGCGAGAGGTGTCAGCTGTGATTCATTTGCAGAGAAGCTGCATAGACCGAGATGTATGACCTCAGCAGCCTCCTTCTGTTGACAGAGAAAGCTATGTGTTTACAGTATAGTTTGTAAAAATGGGTGTACTCACAGTGTGTACATGTTTCGGTGTCCTCAGTGTGCTTCTAGAAGTTCTCTTGAACTTCACCACCTTTAGATTCTTCACTAAAGAAAGGTGCGTTTTCACTTCCTCAGTCTCTCGTGAGCACAGGGTGAGAAGTTCAACTCCCACATACAGATGGGCTGTTTCTGTGACAGTGACAGAGCACAAGGTGCTCATGGTACACATTAGTGAGCTTTCAAAATGAATGGATATTAATAGCCTCATGGCAATAACTAATTTGAAATTCACTGGCTTACACTATGCTATGGAATTTTAATGATTATATAAGTGGGACAAAGTGTGACTTCACTGCAATTATGTAGCTGATTGTGTAAGACATATATAGTGAGGACCATGTCAGAATAAATCACCATGTTTTGACCCACCTGACGTTATCTAGCTTCAAATGCCAATTCTAGACTCATCTATAGGCCTGAACTGTGTTGGACTGAATCTCATTACAAGCTGTTATGAGAAACGCTGAATTCAGAGGAATTTACTGTGGATATGTTTTGTGGTCCCTCACCTACTTAAGACAGATCAAATATTCAGCGGTTAAATCAATTTGACTGGTAGGTCATATATGCTCTTAAATTGATTGGCTCAAAGCGTAGAGTTACTGCTCAGTGCAGCTGCTTTCTAGTGATGCTTCTAAGAGAGGTGCAAATTGGTTGATGAAACAAGAAGCCATATTACAGAAAATAATTTTTCAACATTGGTTTTACTGTCTGTTGGCTGGAGGGAAGATTTTTCATGAGATGACAAGATTCATTTTGGCCTTCTTGGTGCCTCCTGGTGGTTGATTTGAAGATGCTGCTGTATGTATTGTGTTGATTGGACATCAGTTTTTTTTTTGTTGGCCAGCTTTTTGTAGCATCTTGTCCACTTCTAGTTGCCTGTTAGTTCATGCTGGCTACCATCTCGATTTTCTCAGGCAACAAAGTTGATCTTAAACCTGTAATGACTGATTTTTGGCCACTTGGGGGCAGTGTAAACAAGCTGACGTATCATCACCTTTGTTATCGCCTTTGAACTTGTTAGCAAACAGTTTCCTTTTTACCCATCCAGCAGAAACAGAGCAACGTTATCATTCATTTGGAGTCATGTCTCTGGCTACAAGAAGAATGAAAGTCAATACTGACTCTCTTTTTAGCTTCATTTAGCTCTCTACCAACTCGTGAGAAAAATATCTTGTTATTTAGCTACTAAATGCACCATTATGTTCACCAGCTAGTCGCTAACATTGTCTGGCCGCCCCTTTGGTGCAGGGCTAATAGCATAGAGTAGGTTTTTACTGCTTTTTTTGCTGAAGAAGGCTGCTTTCTGCTGTCCAAAACAATGCTGATGAGAGCAGTGACAACCAAACCAGTGAAGGTGCGGGCCGTAAAACCACAACAGAGAGTTAAAGAAATGCTAAAACACTCAGTGGACTGGAGCGAACCTGCAGAACTCTCTGTCGTTTAATCATTATGAGCTACACCTACACCAAGTCATGTGATCCATTAATATAAAAATATTGATCATAGCAGCCAAATTCAATGGTTCAACTGGCAAACTTGCGTTGCACACTGTATTAAATTATAGCACCCTCATGTGTCCAATAGAGATTACATTTCATCAAGTCTGTATGTGCAAAGTTTCAGACTAAATAAATGTGTTTACACCTGTATATGATTCAAGTATCACAATTTATTACAAAAACTAGAACTTTTTTATCTGTCAGTGTCGCCATGCTTTAAGCATATAACAATACAGTATAAAATCTCAACCCAAAAGTAGGATAGTAAAAGCAAAGATCATAGATGCTGACGCAGCATTTACAGAAGTTAAGACATGCTGTTAACTGTACAGAGAACATTCCCACTGAAGTACAGACATCTGCAAAATGCGCCATTATCATCAATGAACTGCATTTTACAATGAACGATCTGATCCAGTCTCATCCAGTGTTACAAGAAACACCTCTTTTGAAATTAATTTACAAGAAAATAAACCGAAAACACTCTGCAAATCATAATGAATGTGCTGAGATTTTTTTTTTCAACAGCCCAAGGCACTCAGGCTCGAATGTTGGCAATAAATACGTCATTCTTTACACAAAATCACGTCAAGCAGGTGGTGGCAGAGAAAGAATAGTGAGAGAGAAACAACGTCATCTTATTTCATGACCTCTTGAAGAACGCAGTCCACCTTGTCCTTTTTTCACAGTGAAAATCCCTGGCAGTCGAGACGGAAAAGACGTTTGGAGAAGTCAGCCGATTTTGTTGAATTGCGTGACTTCTCTTTGCTAAAAACTACACGACCTCGCACTGTGCTTTGATGCTGGCTTGTCATTTTGGTCTCCGAGAGCATCCTCTGCTCTGCGGAGCGGCATCAGCTGCTTTTTCAAATGAAACCACGAGTAGGCCTGATGTGCAGTCGAGGGCCACAGGATGCCAAAGTGTCCTCTTCCAGTGACCTGTCCCCCCACATGAGGATGTGGTGATAATCTATCGAGTGTCCACATATTATGTTTTCAGATATCTATTACAAATCCAGATGCTATTCACTGAAATAACCGCCTCCTGATCTTTCAGACTAGTTTACTGATGCTGTGACAGAGTGGCTTTAACAAATGCATTGATCTTCTCCTCCTTGCACTTCAGTTGAGCTGGCGACAAGCTTCGAATGTCCACTTGGAGGCACCTCCGTAAATCTCAAGGCTCGTCTCCATCCAGGCAAAAACGTTGCCCACTTGTGCTTTGCTGCTGCAGGTCGCTAGATTGTAAATCTCTCCGACTGATAGTTTGCGGTCCCAGATGTGAAAATTTGCCAGGTCTCCAACAAAAGCTTGAGTGGCGTCAAATCCTCCTCCGAGCGTGTCCTGTGGTGAAGACAAATAGATTTAATCAAGGATGATCTGATTTTTTTCACCTCGGGGTGCTTCATGGAAAGAAAATTGCCCCTGTGGATTTTTTCTTTCTTTCTTTTCTTTTTGGACTGATTACATTGAATGAAGGCCATGCATCTTCAATCTACTGGGATTCTTGATGAGATCCAGTTAAAGATCTAATCACCTTATTAAACCTTTTCCTTAAATTGGAGCGAGGATCCGTTTGATTTTCTGTCACAGTGAAAGGGAAACATGACTTTTCCTTTCATGACATACACTGGTTCTCTTTTACAAACTGATATCTGCATCATGTCCAGCCTTAACATCCTCTCCTCTTGTAAAGCATTTGAAGCAGATGTGTGTTGTGTTTACCTGCTCTTGCCCGAGGATTAGCAGGCCCTGTGGTTTGATGGGATGATATGGAGCCAGATTCTCTCCACTCCCCCTCTTTACTCCATCTTGGAAAGCTTCCCAAACACCATCACGAGTGGTCCAGGTTACACAGATGTGATGCCACTTTCCGTCATTGATGAGGAAAGGCAGCTTTGCAACCTGGAAGGAGATAGATGTGAATATCTGCAGCAATGAACCAAAAAAAAAATAAATAAAGAAATCCCTGCTTGACGTTCCCACTGTGTTTTAGACATACCTTGTCATTTATCAGTATCTCCATTGGGTTGTTTCCCCACTCTATGAGGACCAGCTCGTTGGCTTGACCCGGAACTGCGTAGGAAAACGGTGTGCCCACTCCTGGGGACGCGTTGGATTTGAGCCACATGCACACGGTGAGGGCGTACATCTCCGGCAAACTCTTCTTCACTTTGGCGTACATGTAGTTGGTTCTCAGTGGGAACGTGAGCTGGAATTTATCCAGAGGCCTGTTCTCTCTTTGACCTGTGTGGAGGAAACAGTCTGCTTCAGACACTTTGGAGAGGAAAGTGTGTTTCTGTTAGATTTTTTCATGTTAAACACAGATACATCATGGCCAACGCACACACCCTGGGGATTTACATAGGAATTATACGTTACACAACAAATCCACAATCGTGATGCTCCAGATTTGCTTTAATCTCGCGTGAGGAGTCTATGACAGGACTACCGGCGATGTCAACCATCGCCTCTGGTTTTTTTAGCTACCAGATGTGTTCCAAACCGAGGGCGCACCGTGCGTGGTTTTAAGTTCCCAAATGGCTCACAGAGCAAATGCAGGGATGGCTCGTTCACTGCATGTTTCAGATGGTTTAATCTGCACGAATTAGAGCAGGAAACTGCCCAATATACCGGACTGCTCCAGCTTTGAGCGGATGAGCAAAACATTAAATCGACTGCTGAGGTCAGAAAAGCTTGTGATGCCAAACTACGCAAAAGAGAGATTTTTTTTCTTTCAGTTTCCGCCCTCACTGCGATCTGATACCTTGTCTTGATTGATGATAGTAGTCGTCCCTCGGCCCCTCCACCCATCCTTCCTTCCACTTCACTGAGCCACCAAACCCTCCCACATCCCCTTTCACTTTTTGCGCGCTCGCCCGTCACGTCCTCCGCTCCCAGCTACCTTTCTCCAGGTCGGTGATCCTCTGGTGGAGGGATGTGAGGGTGGACTCCACTCTGCCGCGCTGCTCCGTCTCGTTGCGGAGTCCGGGCTTCCCCTCCTCGATGCTGTTCACTCGGGACAACACCTGCTTCTCCAAGTCGTCGATTTTACTTTGGAGCAGGTCTTTGAGGCTGTTCGCCTGCACCGAGTTGTTACTTCTGCTGAATTGCTGTCAGGGGGAAAAGAAGCGTTTAGCTCAGGGTAAAGAAGGATTTTGACTGGGCATGATCACAGATTGAGTTTTTTTCTAGGCTTGTTGCGGTGTAGCTGGGCAATCGACTTAATTCATTGCACCAAACGTTTCTTTTTCTACTTGTGCGCGCACATATTTTAATTTAACATTGACTACCAGACACCCAAATCAACTATTATTGTTGTTATTATTATATTAATCAACAAAAGTAGCGTTAATTTGCTCGACGGAGCTTTGCGCAGAGTCACCCAAAGTGCGGAAAATGTCCCCAGAAGCAGCAGCCTACCTCCAGGTTTTCTAGTCTCTGCTTCAGCGACTGTAAAGTCTGTGATAGTTGCGTCAAAGTGTCAGCGGGGCCCCTCGACACGTCCCCCATTGTGTTTTTGGTCCCAGCTTCTTTCCTCCGGCCGCCGGGCCGCGCGTCCCCGGGCTCGGCGCCGCTCTGGCTCTCGCAGCGAGCCAACTTTGAGGTCAGTTCTCTGATAGTCTCTTTTTGGTTCATGATGGTTTCTTTCTGCTGCAAAACCGTCTCCCGCAGCTGCATGACAGTGGTCTTCAAGTCCTCCCCCGGCACACTGTTCTGCAGGGTGGCTGCGCATATGTCCACATCCTTGGGTACGGACGTGCAAATGAACTGCGTCTGTCCGCCGAAGTCTTGACATGAACTTTCCAAAAGCAGGCACGAAAATAGAAAAAGTCTCCAACAGATTCCGTTCTTCGCGGCCTGCATGTCTGCGTCTGTGCTGGGTTGTGATTTTTGTTTGGGCTGATGAGCCGCAGTGACTTCGCTCCTGTGTCCCCTTCTTGTTGTAACCCGTCTGTGGAAGTGCAGCCGTTTTTATACAGCGAGCGGGTTCTGCGCAGAGCTGGTTCACTGCATCACGACCGGAGGGGAGGGAATCGCGCCGTCCCTGTTTAATCGGCTCCAGAAGCAGCGTCACTTTCAAGAGATGAAACCCATTTTGCTTTCAGGTTCCCACATGTTTAATCTTTCATCACTTCGACTATTTGTCATTTCTCGCGGTGTATTATTCATCTGGAAAACGCGCATTTGTAGGCGGTGGGGAGAGGGGTTGCTTGCGTGGCGGGGTGCCAAGAGAGCCAGCTGTGTTTGTTTTGTTTTGCGCACGGAGAAAACTCTCTCTCTCTCTCTCTCTCTCTCTCTCTCTCTCTCTCTCTCT
>JBBMOE010000033.1:6649298-6667538 GCA_037975065.1 Chaetodon trifasciatus
ACATCTTTGCTCGGTGAACCCTGCAACCCTGCAAGCTTGTGCGGATGTGTGTGTGCATGCGTGTGCTGAAAAAAAGAGCAGGATCAGTGCCTCCACATGAAGGCTCCCTCTCCGAGCCTCTGCCTGAGAAGAGCCAGCCTTGCATCTGTGTGGAATAATAAAATTGTGTCAAAAAGTGAAGGCAAATATTTCTGTACACCGGCACTCTCTGTGGGGAACGGAGCTCAGACATCTGCAGCAATCTCTCTCTTTCTTCTTCTTCTCTCAACCCCTCTCTTTCATGCCGCCACTGTTTTGTGCCCGACTCTGCCGAGATTTAAATGCGATGTGGTACTAAGAGCGTTCTCATTCCCTTTTATCGCTCCGTTCTGTCGTGTTAATGCAATGACCACTCCCCACAGGAAACCGCCATCGCTTCACACAACTCCACTTGGCCTTCTCTCAGGCAAGAACCAGAGAAACCCCCGCTTGCACAGCAACATCAATAATACAACTGAAGCACCCCCCCCCCCCCCCCCCCCAACACCACCACCACTTGGATCTAAAAATAGATCTCCGATTTTGTTTAATATTTCATTTGCCCCTTCAATCTCTCTCTCTTTCCTCTTTCACCTTTTTTCTATTCATTGTCTTTAAATAGGTGATGAGGGGAGATGTCAACAGATGAATGTATGCTTCCACCTTTCCATTTACTTCCCATCAAGTATTCTGTCTTCACCCAAACCCACAAACCCCATTTCCTCACAACCCAGTGGACGCTGCCTGGTGGTGGTTCCTCTTCTCGGGCCTGGCGGTACTGTATGTCTCAGGGTATCATCTTTGCACTGTGAACCAAAGAGTTACGACTGAGCTTTTGACTTTAAACCACCAAACTGGTTGAACTTACCAGAGCTCCCCGACCACTCAGTTCTATATTTCAGCATTTTGGTGGCTCATGTAAGATTAAGCTTATATGCATATGCTTTAACTCTGGGGATGATAATGTTGGCTGGCTGGTTGTTTGGTTGCCTCATCTCTTTGGTCCAGACTGAACTATCAGATGGATTGCCATGAAATCTGGTGCAGATATTCATGCTGCTGTGAGATGAATTCTAATGACCATGGTGATCAGGTTTGAGGAGGCTTCTTTTAAAATGTAAGAAGCTACAGATTACTAGATATAAGGAATGTGTTTTAATGACTTCATCACAATAATGCAGCATATTACATTTGATTACTTTTTGATTAGATGTCTAATGTGTTTTAAACTTGGCTTTAAAGCTGAAAAATAACATGGTGGGGCAGGAGGTGTTTTATTTTTCCTCAGGTTTGACAGCATTTTCACAGCAGTTAAACAAACTTTGCTCTGTGCAGTAATGTCAGAGCCCTTTTCTGATTTCATTGGGAAAATATTATTATTATCAATTTCCACCACTGAAAATTGATCTTCCCCGACGACATGGCCCACATCGACATGGTCGTGTGGTCGCAGGCATGCAAGAGAGCGATGCCAAGAGTACTGATGATCCATCATTCGCTCATTTACTGCTCCCTATATAACAAACAGTCAGTAAATTGAGATTTCAAACACTTCACAGCTGTAGAGTCACACAACGAACATTTTCACATCTGTAAAATGAGGCGTTGCATTGTGGGGATTGTTAGTGGACAGTCGTGTACGCGCTATGGACACTCTCCATTCTGCTGTGGGAGGTGCTGAGGGCACTACATAGTGGATAAATTTACACTCAGAAGTCAGACGCTCAAGTAAAATGGCAGACAGTAAATATAGTGCTCTGTATAGTGAAATACACACAAAGCCTCTGACTGACCTCTAGCGCCACCGTGAGGTTCACATTTGTAGCTTTGACTGAAAAAAACAATTGGATCAATTGTCATAAAATTGGGACATTCATAGTTCCCTCAGGAACAATTGCAATTGATTTGGCCTCATTTTTTCCCATCTAACACCATCATCAGGTCAAAATTTTACCTGTCCAGTATTTAATACCTGCAGAACAAATTCACATTCCCCATTAGCCTGTACTTCGTCTTTAGTGCCAATTAGCAAATGTTAGAATGCTAATTAAAGCTAGACTGTCATTGTTAGTATGTTAGCATTTAAATGCTAGTGTCAGTATGCTGACATTAGCTTAGGTGAGAGAGCTCCTAGCACGACTGCAGACTCTTAGTCTTGTTCCAACGTGAGATCAAAAAAACAAGAGTATTTTGTTACCGATGAATCATTAATATAATTTCAGAATTAGAAATAAGTCACTCGCGCAACAGTGAGACAGCAGTAGGAGTAGAAAGGGAATAACAGCACGGAAATTAGATCACTCAAATTGAATTTGTATTTTGTTATCTGGGATGTTTTGTTTGATCTGCTGCTGGATTTAAATCAAACTTTGTATGATACAAGAGTCCCATTAGAAGAAGTCTCTACTATTACACAGTTCTCTCTAAAGCAGGATGACATCACTTGCCATAATCAATGCATGTGAGCTTTAATCCATCATCAGCCATCAGCGAGGCAGAGTCAAGCAGAAGGCAAATGCTTGCTGAGACGTGTGTGTGTGTGCATGTGTGTGTGTGTGTGTTCTCATAAACAATTATCTTCCCACTGAGCCAGTGATTTCAGAGGTGGCTGAGTGCACCTTATCCTCTGCTCAGTGTGTGTTTTCAGTTTTCACTCTGCAGCTGATTGTTGTGGATGAGGCTGCTGAAGTGTTCTGACCCTGCCGCAGACTGACTGAGAGGAAGCAGGAGAGGAAGGCCCTGCTGAGGGTTGGCTTTAGTGTTGGTTATATAATGCGTCCTAATGGAGCACACGCTGCAGGTACCTGCTGATGGGCGGATAGTCCTGACGCTGCGCTCGGCCCTGCTTAACCATCACTGCCTTCATCTCTGTTCTATCTAATAAGCAGCTTCTGCCCTGATAGAAGTCATTAAAACAGCTGGAAACAAAACTATTTCTGGAAAGAAATCAGAAAATTTCAGTGACACTTTTAATTTCTCTTTATTCTTTTTTTTTAAAGAGAAATGTCAGCGGCTGCCTTTACCCTCTGCATGTCAACTGTTTTAGCAACATTACAGTTTAAGCTCCCTCTTTGCTCATTATTTATATCTTTTCAGCACTTTGCTGTGGTTCATTAACTTCAAACAATAGCTCACAATGGATTAATTCTCATTGTTTTAGCCTCATAAATCATTGGGGGTTATTGTCTTAAGATGTTTGCAAACATAGTTTCACAGGCGCGCCGTCGTGATGAGGTGTGCAAATTGGTTTTGGCGACAGGATTACGGGAGTGTTTGTACAAGGCAACTGTGTCAGCACAGGGTTTACCTGAACGACATCTTAATGTGACGATGATAGAGTTTGTTTTATTTTCAAATATGGGCTGGGTCATGTTTCTGGTGAAATGTTTTATTGAATCCTAAAATAGGTGGTGGCAGCAAGTACATAGTGGAATTTGGTAGTTATGTAATTCCATTAGTGTTCACAAAAATGCAGTTTAATTCTTCATTACTGCTTGAATCCAAGCACTGCATCCTTCACGAGAAAAGACTGTTTGTGCCATAAAATGGTCTTTTTAACAAACACTTTAAGAAAATTAAGTTTTTCCAGCATCACAAAGGATTCACCTCTGAAGTATAAATATCACTGATGCAAGTGCAGATTCATGATGCCAGTGGGGGCTCTTCAGAAGAGCTGGATCAAGTCACCGTCTACCTACTTTAAAATCAATCACAGCATAAAGCCCTCTGTTCTCAGTAAACTGAACTTCTTGCACAAGCTTTCTTTTCTCTAACCTTGGAGAGATCTGTCTGTTAGCAGGTGAAAAGTTTGAACACAAAATCGAAATCCGTAGGAGAAATATATATATGTATTTATATAGATGTATGTTAACTTTTCAAACACTTTGCAGTAACTGAACTGATGTTAATGAAGATGTTCCCACTCACAAATTTTGCACAATTCCATGCTCCTCTGTGTTCTGTGTCGTAGGCACGAGAGTGGGCGGAGGCGTGCTTTCCCTTCATACCGACACATCAGCAACACTTCTTTATGTTTTGCTCCAGCGGTTGGTTGTAAATAACGATTCATGTACAGTGAATTCTTGTTAGATGCCTCTGAGCTCTGGAGCGAACACATCCAAGTAGAACGAGTGGAATTCATTTGCAGCGTACGCAGTTCAGTGAATTAGAGGGTCTGAATTGTGTGTCACATCCCTTCAACTCTTTCTGTGCAATGAGCAGACAATGCAAAGTTAAAAGAAACTGAATGACTCATGTTTAACCTTGTCTCCTTTTGTTGATTTAACACGAGTTTACAACCGCAAATGTATTTCAGACTGACTCTGGCGAACCCTTATCTTCTCCTCTAGCGCCACCATGAGTTTGATGGTTTAAGTAAAATATCTGGAAAACATTGAATGAATTTACATGAAATTTGACACACATTTATGTGAATTTGGTGTCAAAGTTCTGATGAGACAACCCAACCGGCTGTCACACAGCAGTTATATTTGTCATTTTTAAGTTCCCTAATGAATCCTCCTTCCACTAATTATTGATCCCCGTTGTCTGCTCTGTGTCCTAGTTTTCACCAGAGATGAGTGGGGGACACAAAGAAGGTGAGGAACAGCAGCCCTTGGACACAAAGCGATCATCAGCTGGGACCAGGACACACACACACCTTCAGTGATCAATGGAAGACAGCAGTGGTAATCGTCCGGACGGCCAAGCATGGAGGCCGATCAGTGGCCATCGATCCGAGCAGCCGGGGAACTGCTGTATGTCTGAGTTAAAGGTAATGTTTCACCGATTTCTGGGTCCCATGTGGTCAGTGGGAAGTGAGCAAAGTATCACAGTAGGTCAGTTGGAGCTCTCTCATTGCTGGGCACCTTCAATTATTTACCATCCCACCTTCCACCCCTCCCTCCTTCATGAAGCCAATGCTTACCTCTGTCGGCTTCCACCTCTCTCATTTTCTCCTTTCCACCCCATGTTCAGTCAACTTGGGTCAAGCATTGTTTGCGGGGTTTGATGTTTCTGCTTTTAGACGTTCATTCAATTTTCCACTGTTGGCATAATTTGCCGCGGCAGTGAGACTGTGTAAACACAGGAGCGAGATTCCATTAGTATGCTGCCTACTTAGCAGGCATGTTATTTTAAGCTTGCTTTGTACATTTTCTCAACAAGGACTTCAACTACATCAGGAGTTGAGAGAGACGCTGGCTGGCTGTTTTGTAGCTGCACGCATGGACTTTCATCACTGAAAGTCCTTGGATGTTTATGCTTAGGCGAATGCTAAAAGCCCGTACCCTCCCAGAAGATTTCACAGGGCATTGCCATATTCTCCAGCAGTACATCTTCACAAACGGCCTGCAGTTACTCTGCATGCACATAAAACAGTGCCTCTATATTTACTCTTTAAAAGCCCTTTTCCTTCTGCGTTCAGGATGCTTTTGGAATAGCTGACCACGCAACAAAGCATCTTCTTTAAAGTGGATACTCCTCAATATTTTTCTGCGTCTGCACCAGCAGCAGCCGTGGCCGGAGGCAGCTTGTTTTCGGGCTGTCCATCCATCTGTCCCATTCTCATCAACGCAATATCTCATAACGCCTGGAGGATATTCCATTACATCTGGCAAAAACTTCCACACATCTCCATTACATCTGGCACAAATGGTCGTCAGACGATAGCCGAAGGGCTCCAAGGTTGATATTATGATATCTGCCTTTTTTCAGAAAATACCTGTCATACCGCTCCTTAAATTCCTTCAAAGTCTGCACTCCAGATATGATATGGGTCTGGACAGACATGGATGTAAACTGCAGCTTGACTGGCTGGCGAAGGCTTGCAACTGTGAGGCTGTAATTCTAGTTAAAAAAACGTACATATCGTCATTTTGCAGTATCAGCGTATGCATGGGATCTTGTTGTCAAATGCCTTCCTGTTATAAGGCATTTGATAAGTAGGACAGTAATGATTACTGACATACTCTGCCACTCAAAGCCTGAATTATGTAAACTCATCAAGTATGAAGTGGGAGAATAGGCCTCTTTTTCACTTATCCCCTTCACTAGCTCTTGTCAAAACTCAGTGGCTGTATTGTATTGGCTTCAGTAGGACTAATTTGATACAGCTCTCTACACAAATACTTTATTTTACACTGTTATAGTACATTGATGCCACATTGCCTTTGTGTAAGACAGACCGCCTATTGAACTCTGGAATATAGCAGGAATGTAGCCTCTGAGGCTCAGCTGCCTGCGTACGCTGGAGACACACCTCAGAGCTCAGCAGCTGTCAATTCAAACTCAGTGTGGCTCACAGGTGCCAGCTTCACTCTGCCTCTCATAAGCCTTTGTGCATCGATCAAAGCAAACTGCCTGCCAAGGACTCAAAATGCAATACTGCGCATTTCTGCAAAGTCAAACTGACCAGTCTCTCAACTTACTGAGGGTTCAATATTGTCAGAGGGTTGAGCTGACTCTATGAACCCGGCGGCGTGAGCGCTACAGTATGGACAGTACTGTGTGCATAGGATCCTGGGAACTTAGGATCACTTTATCTTTGATGTGTCTGTGCATGCAGCCATCATAAGATTGACATTTTTGTCCAGTACTTGGCTTTATTGTTCCATTCCCATCAGGCTCGGCTGTAATTTAAAGGCCAATGTGTCAGATATGGCCGTGGTTTGAAATTAATTCACAAAGTGTCTTGTTAGTAAATATTTCATGAGAGATATTGGTTGTCAAATTTTATTTGACATCAGTCAATAAAAATAAACATTTGGAGAGTGATTGCTCCAGGTGCGCCTTGACATTTTGGCTTTCCTCGGCGTGTCTTGTGCACAAACATTTGAAAACCACCACTGTAGCAGTTAGCTCAAAGCTGCTAGCATGGCTGCAGACTCTTGTTGTTATGCTGTGTTAGTATCAAATAAAACTATGCAATAAGTGTTTTTTATTGGTCAAAGATGTTTTCATCAGGGTATCAAGGACGTTAATAAGTTGCTTAATATCTGTGCAGTTTATCTCTGCTTTTCTTCGATAAGATAACAGCAGTCCCATAAGAATGAGTTTTACTGTCACATAAACATTGATCTGATTTAAAGAGAGTAGGGTCACTTTTTAAAATAATGGATCTTCACAGCTCTTTTAGAGTTACTTTACTCCAAGAGCAAGAATGAACAATATTAGCATGTATCACCAGTGCCTGTCGTAGGTTGTCCACCCATAAAAGTTTTGTTTTTGATGAATCATGGCTGCTGCAAATACAAGTGCAAAAAATAAAACAAGCGGACAGGAATGAGACAAATGTGCCAGATCCAGAAAAGTTTAACTTAGAAAAAGTATCATCAGCGCAGTCATTTTTTCTCCCCACTGCCACTGAGCAGCATTTCAGCTCTGTGCTATCGTGACTCACCGTGTGTCTGTGTGAGCAGGCATCTGTGTGTGCTATTTAAGGCGGTATGGTCACAGTGCATGGCCTGCTGTGTCTGTCTGATCTCCTGTGGGAGAGGTAGTTCTGGCTGAGTGGTCATGACCCTCCCACATTGTACTGGAGGTGCGGTGGAAGGAAATGCAGACTGAATGGCACGGAGCACAATGCCCACTCTTTAATATCAGCAGCTAATGCATCTGTGATGGAAACACCTGCTGGTGATCGCTTTCATCTCTTCTCCCGAAAATGATCTGGCGTCATTGTCTATTTCTGCTTTCTTCTCTTGATGGTTACTAAAAAAAAAAGGGGGGGGGGGGTCTCTTTTGAAAAGTAGCACAATTGTAATGCACCAAAATCTTTCCTTAATGGCCTCTCAGACGCTTTGCTAATTAAGTTTAACAGGCGAAAATGTTCGGTTTTTAAGTGCAGAGTGAACCTAACAGACAGTTTTAACAACTACTGAAAGTAAACAGGGAGCCGAAGACACACGCTATGTGCGCTGTTAGACAAAGTGCTCTCAGCTCTGACCCAACCTGACTTTCTCTGTCCCCACTAACTCCTGACCTGTCTCAACCTATCGATTTGTGTTCTGTTCCTGCTGCTTTGTTTATCTGACCCAGGCTCGGCTCGAATCTATCAGGAAGATTTCACTCTGCTGTCTGCCCTCGTTTCAAATGGACAGGCCGTTAGAGTTTCCTTCTAGGGCCACCGCAAATTGCCAGTTTGCCTCGTAAAAGACACCTGTGGGAATACAACAATCTTGACTACTTGGGAAAGTGGAAAATCTGCTCATGCCGCACCTTTATTTGTACAATTTTGGTCTATGATTCTCAGTTCCTCAAGTTGCTGTCAGCCTTCTATCATCATCACTGATTATTACAAATGATTTCTCATGGATTTGGCATGTTTTCAGCTTAGAAATTGCCTGGTATGATGGAGCTCCTGAGACGAGCTAAGCTGGGGTAATGGGGGGGTGTTAGATTTTTAACTGTGACCTTTATCTTTCCTCTGTCTTTAAAGGTCAGTCTGTTATTGGACAGAACATGTTCCTGACTCTCTGGAGCAGATTTGAGACTGTCAAATCCAGCATGTTCCTGTGCACCTCATATCATAGCAGCACAGAGCTAAGTGTCCTTGAAACATATGCTCTATCTCTAATTAAAGGGGAGCTCAAGAAAGGCCCAAAGTAGCCCAAAGCATATACCCGTAATTAACAACAGAGCCCTGATATTCATGGCACTAGTTGTCATTGCAGCACTTATTACTCAGGTCAAGACCAATCAATCATCCAGTGTGATAGCCACCCTCCTGCACTGTGTCATTCATGTACTGAAATTAGGATCATATATTGTACTTGGCTTGCATATTAATTTATATTAACTTGTATAAAGTTAATGCTGTTCACGTGCCTTGTGCCTAATTAATGCAATGGAAGGGCGCAAATGAAAGGGTGCAAACTGAGGCTGCGGGAGCTGAAAATGCTGAGTATTTGCACTCATCCCAGGTGTCGTGACAAAGGCGAGACATTTTGGAGAGACTGGGAAAATGGAGTTTGTCTCACACACCACCACAGACTGTGTACACACACCTTTTAAACTGAGCATCCACAGTGAAGAGTGGGCTGGCCGCCTGGGACGTCAAGAGAGATCACCTGGTCTGAGCAAGCCGGTCTCGGGAAACAGTGACCAAGCTTTGAGTTAAACACACACACACACACACACACACACACACACACACACACACACACACACACGCACACACTCAGACTGGAAAGTTAACATTCAGCCTGGGAAGTTTCTGTCACATTTTCACATCTGATGCAACACACAGGGGCAGCCAATGGGCTCCGAGCTCACTAGCCTCAGATTTAGGACAAGCGTAGCAGTGAGACACCGGGGCTTTAAGAATCTGCTCGCATACAGAGACGAGCTCACAGCTGTCGCCTGTACAGTTGGTACGTTGGCTCTTAAACTCACTTCACTTTGTGTCTGGACGCACTTTTAGATTTGTCATCCTTGATTCAACCATGTTAACGGCTCTGTGAACAAATTCAGTCTTCATTGTGTCCCTTCGATGTGCCCATTAGTGGCCCAGAGGAACAGAAAAATGGATTTTATTCAGCTTGGTGTCGGTAAGCATTGGGAAGTTGTTTTAACTTTGTTGCTGTGTAAAGGTGGGGGGAGCCAGAGCTACGGCCCCTGACAGAAGCACTTTAAAATCCTCACAGCTCAATGTCTGAACACATAACTTGACTTTTTTCTCGTTTTGTTCAAATGTTTAGAGGCCTGAGGAGGTATAATTTCTGTAGCAGTTTAGAAGAATAACGGTAGCAAAGATCTGTCTTTCTGTTTCTGTTTGTGTTCCCATCTGGTGACCCCCTTTAGGGTCCTGACCCCCATGTTCTAACCACCTGAGTTTAGTTGCTAATGAAGCATGTACGAGAACCTTGCATTTAGATGCTTATTACTGCAGCCTGATGTTTTCCTGACATTGTTTTTTCATCTGTGGAAAGTGCACTGAGAAGAAAATGTGAAGTCTCTGAGCGGAGCAGCGAGGAACTTTGGCACAAAGCAAGACACCCCAGATGCATGTTGTTAACCCAGATCTTCACTAAATCAATACTGGGGGTTGGACTTCATGGTGCTGCACATCTCTTCCTCGCTGACAGGCTACCTGAGCTCAATCCAGCTGTTTTTCTCCAAGCAGGAATGTAGAAAGCAGAGATGTATCAGAGTTTCATCCTGACACTCCACAGTTTTCCCAGCAGTTCCCTTCCGCTACTACATCTCAACGATGATACTGTTCTGTATCACCAGCAACTTTAGAGATACTCCAAGAATCTACATGTCTTACCACGCAGTGCTATAAAGGAATGGCCTTGGAGGCAGAGAATATCCACACAGAGCACAGAGCTGTTCCACCATGTGCACGCTGAGCACAATTTAATACATATGGATCCATCAAACATTGACTGAAAGTCATCAATAAACCTGTAGTGCCAGCTCCGGTCCCTGCAACAAGAGCAGATCTCAAATGTCCCTCAGCGAACCTCTATCATGGACAAGAGCGCCGCCGCCGCCGCTGACGTTCCTTCAGTTTCTGCTCTGACTTTCGGCCGTCAGAATATCTCTAAATCAACAGTCTGTGGCGGAGGCATTTATACCAGCCGGAGCCATGAGTTTTCACAGTCACATGCAGCATCCTCCTGTTTATTCATGAGTTTATGTTTTCCATCCAGAGAAGAAAAAACTAGTTTTCCCAGAAGAGGTGGAAAGAAGAATCTGAAAAAAAAAAAAAAAAAATCTGAAGCAAGTTTATAGTGATCCCACACCACTCCCCCCACCCCCCCATCTCTTTTTTTTCCCTCTCCATTATCTCCATCCAGTGTCCATCTAAATATGGAGGCCAGTGCTGTATTATTAGCAGAGGGCTCTCCTCATCAGCACATCTGCGTGTGGGCTGTGCAGCGCTGATGCTGTGAGACGCTGTCGAACAAACGCCTCTCCATCACCTTTTATCTGCGCTTCACATACAGCTGGAGGCAGAACAAACGGGCACAAAACTTGCAGCCAGTGATATCATTATTTGGAAACTTCAGAAAAAGCGCAGGTGAATCAGTGTGGCATTTGACTCGACATATATTGGTTGCGCAGTTTTTCGTTTGCACATCAGATGACAAATTCTGCAGCACGATCGCATCCGCCCACGGCTCAAGTCGTCCATACAGTATCCACAGTGTGATGGTGTTTACCCACAGTCACGATGCAGAACTGAAACTGATGTACAGGTCGTATTTTGTTTTAGTTTTTTAATCCTTTCTCTTTTTTTAATTGCTTGCATTAGCATACCTCTGCTTAAGGAAGCCCTCGTCTCGCTTTAGAATGAAGTTATTTAGCAAACTGTCATTTCTCATACACCACAGTTTTAATTTATTTGTATCCCATCAGATGTCATTCTCTTCCTTTCCGCGTTATCTAGCGCATTAAGACTTGTGCATTGTATTTTCTTCTTTAAGCATCACTGTTTGTTTGTTTGTTTTCCCTGTCTTATTCTGGCCCTGCATTGCAGTAGTACAAGGAGAGAATAAGCATTTTTTTCTCTGTAACAATGGTCTTATTCTGAGAATCAAGCCTTCACATGGCCAAGAATGGCAACAAGAAATGCTGGATTTTGCACTCAGTGTGCACATAATTATTTGCTGCTGTTTTCTGAGGAAGCCTGAAGGTTGTTTCGTCATGTGGCTACATTTTCTTGTTTCATCCTGAGCCTTAATGTACCATAAAAACAAATGCAGCCAGATGTATTTACACATTTCACGATGAAAAAAAAAAAAACATTCAACACAACTCAGTGTGTGTGTTTTAGTCTCTGTCTGTGCGCGCCATTGCATCTTATCAAAAAGGGCTAGAAAACATTAACAATTCTTACATTTGTATGCTGATTTTAGCAGAAACTGGCTGGAAAATCCCCAACGCTATTGTTCCAGACCTCTGAACATGTGTAAAATTCATACATGGATCATCATTTGCTGTTGTTGTTTGTTGTTTGCTGATTAATTCATGATATTATCTAAAATTTTTGTTATCTATTGTTGGGAAGTGCTGTCAAAATTGTATTATTTCTGCACTTGGTTAATAATTCTAGGGCTTCCAAATTGTTGAATTAATTAAAATTAATTTGTATTC
This sequence comes from Chaetodon trifasciatus, assembly GCA_037975065.1. NCBI lineage: Eukaryota > Metazoa > Chordata > Actinopteri > Chaetodontiformes > Chaetodontidae > Chaetodon > Chaetodon trifasciatus. Next base: position 6,661,419 of record JBBMOE010000033.1, read on the forward strand.
AATGTGGTGTTAAATCTTACAAACGTGATTTGAACTTTGTGATGAAACCCTTTCAGTCAGGTGTGTGTGTGCGTGCGTGCGTGCGTGCGTGCGTGCGTGCGTGCGTGCGTGCGTGCGTGCGTGCGTGCGTGCGTGTGTGCGTGCGTGTGTGTGTGTGTGCTGGGTGTCAGTGATACAGGCATGAGGTAGAGGACAGGAGGCCCGTGACCTTTGCCTCAGCACAGATACCAGATGCTGGCGTCACGTGTCAGTGGCCAGCTGGAGGGATCAATGGCCCACATAGCCGCTGGTCAGATGGGGAGGCTTAACACCGTCCAGCAATTAACCTGCAAATGTAGGACAGATAAGAGATGGCGATCTACCAGGGGAACATTTGATTCATCCCTGCTGGGTTTTTGGGAACTTAACCAGTCCTCCAAAATGAAACAGCGGTAAATATCACGCTTTGGGTGACCTTAAAGAGACAATAATAACCACATAGTTAAGGTCACAGGATGATTGTGGTCATAGTTAAAAGAGGCCGACGCTGACTGAAACAAACATGCCCTTTTTGGGTCATTTGGTAAATTTCACTTATAGTAAGGGCAAGAAAACTGTAATGGTGTGGTGTGTCAGGTCTTTAATTTAGTTATGGTGTGCGTGCGTGCGTGCGTGCGTGCGTGCGTGCGTGCGTGCGTGTGTGTGAGAGCCGTCCTTATTCTGTTGCCTATTCTGAGTTTCCAAAGCGACGGATCAATCAATGCTGTCTGCCATGGCGAGCCCACTGCAGGTCTCCATGTTGAGGGTGTGGGTGTCACAGTGAAATGCTCACTCTCACCCACTAACGCACATCAACTTGACTCATTCTTATAACACCACCCTCCTCCTTCTATTAGCGCTGGAGCCAGAGAAAGGCTCTCTGCACTGCAGCCGACTCAAAACACGAGCTGGTGTTGGGCTTTTCTTCTTCAAATTGACTGAACATTCCCGTGCTCCTCCTCTGGTCCCGCAGAAGCTCCGTGTGCATGTGTGTTCAGCATATCAATGGTCACATTTACCTCATCCCTTACAGGAATATGCTCTCCTGAGTCAAGTGATGGCAAGCTGCGCTGCCAGTTTTTGTTCTGCAGCACATTCTATCAAATTGATTTTGCAGGAGAGCCGGCGTGCCGATTGATAATTCAGCATAAGTTTGACAGCTGCACGACCGGACAGAGGCTTCATACAAACAGACCTTATGTATATATTATCTTTTTTCTGCAGCCCACTGAATTATCAATCATTTCACTGCTGATAAAAAATGTATTTTCTCATTTAAGATTGCCTTTTTTTCCTTTAACGCACTACCCTCTTATTGTGGAGCCAGTGTATAAATCATTAGGGGAGAGTAAGGGCGAGGAAAGAGAGAAAAGAAAGGGGGATTGACATTCACAAGTGGGAGGGGGGGAGAAAAAAGAAATAGAAGAATTGATGGGAAAGAGGCTGGCTGTCTTGGGAAGAGAGAGGGAGAGAAGGTCAAGGGGATGAGGGTCCGCTGCTCCACAAATTACCGCTCAGCTTGTCGCTGGCGTTTCTCGATAATTTGCAGCCCAGGGGGAGACGGAGATCGGTAGTGATTGTAGTGGATAGATATGAGAGGGGGAATATATATTGCTATGGACTTTTCTCTGGGTTTCAGTGGCAGATCTATAAAGAGAGCGCTTATGGGGGAAAGGGCCAGGGTCAGAGCCGTCAGCTGACCGTGGGAGATGGTGTTCATGCTGAACAGACTGTCAATGGTATGGAAATAATGTCATTAATGTGGGTTTGGCTACATCTTTACATTTATTTTGTATTTCTTTACTGTTCATTGCTCATTGTTATATACTGCTGCATTTGTATTTTTCATATAACACAGTGTTGATCGCTCGCTGCTCTGACACTGTCTCTGTGCTCATGGCAACCCTTATCTATCATCTCATACTGACCGTGTCTCTCACTTCCAGGTCCTTAGAGGGATTCTTAAGAAGCTGAACTAAGCCTCATCTTTTGTTTCCCTTGTTCTCAATTGACACGTGTAACAGGCATGGAGATGAAAACCAGTGTCTGACATTGGCTTCAAGGTCTGTAACCATATTGTCCAAGGCTGGAATGTAAAGAAACCATGTAGGAATTCATGAAGAGCATTGTAGGTCTGTAATTGACATAATTTAAATCAACATCTGGATCTTAGAAACACTGTCAGAGACTTCTGAATAGTGCAAAGCATGCAGGGAAATGAAAACAGTGCACAGTAACACCACGTAGACACACTGTATCCTGCTACGACGACACTAGCAGCAGCTCATTGTGTGCTCTGAATCATATTAGCCACTTGTGAACGTCGTGCTCTCCTCTGTAATGAATCGTCTATGCACGGTTTCGCCCCTAATGAGGGGTGAGGGGTGAGTGTCACCTGTGGATGGATGAGACCTGGGCAGAGGGGACAAGCAAGATGGTCTCGTTAAGAAGATGGCAGCCCCATGGGTAGACGTATAATAAGGAGATTATGTTGTTGTGTGTTGACCTTTAAGCTCTTTAAAGACTAGTAAACAAGTGAAAATGCAGTTTTACAGACAAGTGAAGGCTCTGTGTAAACAACCCAGATGACTCCATTGAGTGCACAGTTGATATACTTCATTCATTACTTATGGACAGTGTTTAGTTGTACATTTATCATCTATCCTGCAGACGCTGTGGCTGAGCTGGTGGTGCTTATAGTTGTCCTGCATGCACTGGTTCATGGCATGCTGGCTCAGCACCATCGTGTCCGGCCCTCATTCATCAGCGAGTGGATGTGAGGGAAAATTTAAAGTGCTTTGGGTGAAAGTGCGATGTAAATGCACTCCATTTAGATTTCGCTTAAGTGGTGGACAGTGCCGGCCTCGCGTTTGTTTTTATTCTCTTTGAGTCTGGGGAGAGTGCGACGCTCGATCAAATACGATCATTTGAGCTTATTACAGGATATTATCTGTCCGTTTTATTTTCGTTTTTATTTTCAGGGAGCTCACTAGGACAAATTCCAATCAATCATGTTGATATCGCAGTAAAGTATTGAATTAATCCTCGAGAATATGTTCTAACTGGAGTGCCCTTAGCATTGTTCCACACTGAGCTTGCTCTCCCTTATTCCCAGTACAGCTTTCAGCTTTCCTTTTTCTTTCAGTGTAGCCATTTGGAACAACATGGAACAACGCTTCTGCTTGCCGACATGGTTGGACAGCACGTCAAACAAGCTAGTTTGGTTTCCAGCCCACCACTGCCTTTGGTTTTATTTGTCCAGAGTTTGAGATGCCTGCCTTTGACATTTCTGCCTCTGTCACCACGCAACAGAGGTTAATGGAAACATTTCTGGGACTCACGGTGTTGAAAAGTCACATTTCAAAAACTCAACAACAACAACGGCCTCCAAATAGATGTGTGTGATGCTGGCTTGAATTTGGAAAAGACTAAAAAGTGAAAGAAGAAACAATGGAGACCTGTTGTGCTCCTGTTGGACGCTCGTCTCTCTTGTCAGAATAATGGGAGTGTCCCAGATGTGGCGTCAGTTGTCATCCACTGTGAACTAATACACAGGATAAAGCCATCAGTTGTTGAGCCCGACATCAGTCGAGTGGAACTAATATCAGGCTGCTAGCTTGTAGTCTGAACTCGGCATTAATGGGTCACGATGTTTAACTCTGTGATCCTGCATCTGTTCTCCGTACCTCCTTTACATGTGTTCTTTGTCTTTGCTTGTCAGGAGGCTTGTAACAATCCCTGAGATCTGTGAGGGCACCGGCGTAGGTCAGGTTTGTACAAGTACTCAGCGACAAGGTCCAGAGAGTGATGGAGTGTCCATCTGCTCAAATCTATTGAACACGTTGACAAGCCATTCATTTCACTGCTTTCTCAACGTTCGCTCGTAACAGTAAGATGCCTCCAGTCCTCTGCAAAGAGATGGATGTCAGATGATATTTGGGTCGACTGTGGCGTCTGTAGTGTGAGATAGCATAAGTGGGTCAGAGTTGTGTGTGTGTGTGTGTGTGTGTGTGTGTGTGTTTACCTTTATGTGACAGATAGTGTGTTTGTATGGATGCAGATGAATGACACGACTACCTGTTTACAGGACTGGTATGTGTTCATGTCACTGCTCCATTACACGTCATGGCAGCTTACCTGGGGTTGAGCATTTTTTTCAGGAACGTGTGTGTGTGTGTATGTGTGTGTGTGTTTAAGTGCTTACATGTGTTGGTGTTGGGCTGGTGCACCTCGCATCATTACCCTCCTCCCAGCTGCAAACAGACTCCGCAGCATGAACACACAAACTCTCGGTAGTCCCCTGTCTACACACCACAGCCCAGCCACAAAAACACACACGCACACCCCCGTGCACACCCAGCACACACACACAGAAATGCACCCTGAGACAAGCCAGCAGCTGAGCTGACTGTAGCACATTGCCACACACTGCCGGTCCCTCACGGGGGCTCTTATGCGGTCACCCCAGGCCTGACTCAGCCAGCCGCCGGCCCCCGACTCTCCTCGCCGCACCTGGATGCGACTCTCAAGGCCGTATCACATTAATTCATTTCTCCTGGAGAAATGTACTTATTTCACATCATCGTGTTACTCTCCCCTGGAAAATTTGCTGTCTCACAGATATCTGCAGACCCGGAGAGATTGCAGATTTTTAATAGCTGGAACTCTGCTGCAGGCACTCGCTGGAGCAGAATTAATGCGCTGCTCTCCGGTGTGTGTCTGTGCGCATGTGTGTGCTTGTCTTTGTGCGGTGTGATGTTTGTTTGTTTGTCATGGTGGCGGTGGTGTTACGGCATGTTTTGGCGGAGGCTTTTACTGTTCTCCTCACTGGCAGGCTGACATGCTCCTGGAGCAGATGGTGCCTACTGAGAACATGAACACTGCCATGCCCTTGGATGGGACAGGAAATCTCTCTTCCACTCATTTCCCCTGATTGCCTTCTCTGTTCCTCTTTTTCATCACTCCATTCCTTCTCTGATACTACCTTTCTTCTCTGTTTTTTTGAATGCTGGATGCAGATTTGTCTGTTTTGCACTACACAACCCTTTTAAAAGACATAAAACCTAACATTTACATTTGCACACGTGTAGCCACTTCTCTGTAATAAATATGCTGACAACCCCAGATTTCATCATTCTTCCCTGCAGTTTCTGTTTCCGTCCGCTTTGCATGGACTTTGTCTGTTTCAGTGCCCCGCTGCTAAGCCTCTAACCTCTGACCGCAGACCACTGGGAGAAGCTGTAACTGTGGCTTAGCCTTCATTAAGCCTGTCTTCTCTGTCCAAGCCGATTATTAGTGCTAGTAGTTAACCCAGGGCTGCACATGTGACTCAACCAACTTTCTCCAAGTCCGTCCCAGATGTCACAGCGGCTTCTTGTCCTTCTCTCTCTGTCTGTCTGATCTCCTGGTCCGGTTGGGTCATCAAGCCACCCACTCACCTGTCTGCTCCTCCGGCGTCTGTTTACCTGAAAATCAGTTTCTCCTCTATCCATCAACAGCAACGTGGTGATCTCACCACGCTGCCATTCTTCTGCTGTCCTCCTGTTTCCATGTATCTGTCAGTCTAGTCCACTCCTCTGCATCCTGTCAGCCACATGTCTCCATCTACATAATTTGTTTTGTCTCCTTGCCTGTCATTTTTAAGGGGACGTGATTGACTCGGCTCTCCGCAGAGACGGAGTCCATGCACCACTTTGGGATGACGGGATGACACATTTCCGTCCATTTTGCACTGCGATATTTTTATCACACTGCTCTGTTTCACAGTGCGATCCGTTTTTCATTGTGCTGAGGTGATTGCAGCCATCAGTCACGAGGATCCACTGAGTTTTCATTATCTCATCGCGCTCAGTGCATTTACATCTTTTGAGACCACAGATGCATTTAACAACACAGGACTCAAGAGCTGAATGGGACCACACAGAACGCCCTGCAGTCAATCTCTGCTGCACTCAGTCTGTCGCTGTCTGTGCTGTGTGTGTGTGTGTGTGTGTGTGTGTGTGTGTGTGTGTGTGTGTGTGTGTGTGTGTGTGTGTGTGTGTGTGTGTGTGTGTGTGTGTGTGTGTGTGTGTGTGTGTGTGTGTGTGTGTGTGTGTGTGTGTG
>JBBMOE010000033.1:6667938-6776135 GCA_037975065.1 Chaetodon trifasciatus
AAATAGTGTTAGTGGACACAGAAGCGATGAGCTACAAGGGTCATCAAATGGTCGGATTATTACTCTAGACTGACAGTCTGACTGGAAAAAAAAAAAGAAGTGATGCTATTTGTGGGTCCGTTCGGTTTTATTTATCTCCATCTTTGTGGAACTGATTGCATGTACACAAACTTGATCTCCCCCACAACCCTAATCCCTTGTTTGTATCATTAAAACTCAGGTCTGCATTTATATTAACTACATTTCAAATGTATCAAGACCAGCAATAATATAATACAACCCAGACTCCCATATACAACCCATGTAAAAGTTGATAATCCATTTTGTCATAAACTCAATTAAAAACAGTACAAAGACAATGTATTTAATGTTTTACCTCATCGGCTTCATTGATTTTTAATGCAGCAACACGTTTCAAACAAGTTGGGCGATAGAGGCATCGCAATGTGTGTGTATCCTTTCCAGCTCCACCCTCAAAAAAAAAAAAAAACAAGCTGGCAATGAGCACAATGCCAGACTCGAGGCTTCAAACCCCACAAACCGGTGGGTGGCATCACGGTGGGTTGAAAACAGAACATCTGAATCACTGTATTGCAAACCTTGTTGAATATACTGCAGCAAGGACTGGTGACAACAGCTTGTGGTTGTCACAGTAACGCAGCGTGTATTCCAGCATGCAAGATTTCAAGATGAATGGGGAAGAAAAAGCCTGATGAGGGGGTGCTGTGATTTAAAAAGGTCTGTGAACCACTGATTTGGATGATGGCGCTCAGATAGAAAGAGAATGAACAAAATGCTCCACAATAAGATAAAGTAAAATGATTATAGACTAAACTAAAACACCTTCAAGTGACTTTTAAGAGCAGAAATAACATTTTATTTTTCAAATAAATTCAGCGAACAATTCAGTTATGCCTCATTTCCACCGTCCACCTGTCCCCGGAATCTCTCTTGAATTAGAACATATTAACAGCAGACTTGCTTCGACAAACATAACTTTATGTGCCTTCACTTTGAACAGCGCATCACAGATACTTCAAGGACTTGTTGAAGGCGTCCTCGTGTTGCTTGTCATCTCTGTCAGCGGCTGCTTTTCACGAGGTGTCAGAATATCCAAGACAGGAAATGCTGTTAGGTTTATGGTTTTAGGTTTATGTACTAACACGTATTGTCCTCTTGTGCAGTCAGATTTTACCCAACCAGCTTTTATTCCTCATCGCTGGGGGTGCAGCTCCCTCTCCGCAGATAGAGCAGGAGCAGCTGAGACAGTAACACGCTGTTTTCATCCTGCCTGTACAGTCGAGAGTGTGAAACCTTTGATTCAGACGGAGCCAGGATTCTCATCAATTACAGCTCCTTGATTAGTGTCGAGCGAACGCACGCTCTGCTCTTTGAAAGCGTAATGATTCAGTCCTCCCGTCCCCTCCCATACTTTACACACTAATGGACTGAGCCACAAGCAATCTCACAGGGTCTTCATGTGCAGTAATTGGGGAATTCTGTACAGTATATTGGCAGCCATGAGGGAGGAAAATAGTGCAGTGGTGCATGTGGAGTTACCTGGAATGAGTTTCAGCAGAAACGGGCCTCTATGCTACTGACAATAAACTTGGTCTCATTATAGTGAAAATACAGTATGTCTGGCAAATTGGATTATTTATTTAACAACAGTCTTGTTTGTGTTTCCCTGACTTTGAGAGAAAAAAGAGCAGAAGGACACGAGTCGACCGCAGGGTTTTTTCTTTTAGCTCTAATTGTATAACTGTATGTGCCCCATGGGAAGCATCATCACCTGCATGTGTGTGTGTGTGTGTGTGTGTGTGTGTGTGTGTGGTTCTACGTGTTGATGTGTGTGTTGGTGCTTCTCAGCTGCACACTGCTGCAATTTCTCGCAATCTCGCAGCGCGTTGATTTTAGTAGCTGACACTGGATGAAAGCCAGGTGTGTTTAACTAGGCCGGGCCTCTGTGGCGCTCAGCGAGGAGGCACGTGTGCTGTTTAACTGTCCTCGCTTTGACAGAACACTTACAGTGGCCCGTGGTGGATGATAACGTTTTAATGCAACACACACTTTGAAGGTAATAACTGTGTCCGTCCCTTCACAGCCTGCTCAGGCGGGGTGTGTGGATCCAACCATCGTGTACTTTTAGTCACCCTGAATACCCTGGATCAGTTTTTTTCATCTGAGATAAAACATGGCCAAATTTGAGCACGCTGCTTTAGGGCTGATTAACTGATCCATTGTTTAAGCTATTTTTCAAGCAAATAGTCCAAACATTCTCTGGCTCTGCGTTTCTCTGTTTAATATCACTGCACATTGAATATCTTGGGGTTTTGGACGGTTGGAACAAGACATTTGAGGACATCAATGTGGCTCCTAGGAAAAGGTGTATTTTTCATTATTTTCTGACATTTTATTGACCGAGCAACTTATCAATTAAAGGTACTAGTGGAGTTTATGACCTCTAGTGGGGCTATGGAGCTCTTTCTTATGAGCATGGGTGACGCGGCTTCATGTGACCACAGGTGGCGGTAATGCAGTGTGCAAGCAAGAGAAGAAGACTGCTCGCTCACATCAAAAAAGTGGCTTTCCAAATGTTTCTGCAGGACCTCGTAAATGGGGAGAAAACCTGTGTGAGTTAAAGATTATTTGGTGGAAAGTCTGCAGCTGAAGCACAGAGACAGCAGGGGTCTGAGCACAGAGTTCAAACTGTGGTTTGCACCGCAGTGTCTTTCTGTTTGTTGCCTGAATCTTTCCTGCTTCTCTCTCCTCCCTCATGTAGTAAACGCCTGCCTCTTCCATTCTGACCTGCAGGTACAGACCTTTGTCTATCTGTTTGCACACACTTATACTGGAACAAGGGTACGTTCACATACTTGAGCCCTCTCTCTCTCTCTCTCTCTCTCACACACACACACACACACACACACACACACACACACACACACACACTGCAGAGTGATGACAGTGTGGTCCCAGTGTCCACGTTAAAAACGCTGTGGAAGGCACCTCAGAGAGCGCCGCGTTCAGTCCCTCTAATGATGTTCAGTACGTTCCACTAGAGACGTCGCTGCAGCATAATGAATGTTTTAGGGGACGTTAGCGAGTGTGTCAGAGCAGAGAGGAGTTCAGAAGCCAGTATGACAGAAGAAGATGCACAATCCACAGGGGTGAAAAGGTCTAATGGGACTGATGGATTTCTTACCCTCTGATACAAAAGGTTAGCTGCACCGAGAGCAGTGTATAGTACCTGGTCACCTGCTGTATGCCTATCAAGAGGTGAAATACAGTCATATTATTCAGCTGCGAAGCTGACTGTAACAGGGCAGGTTCTACTGCTACTTTTCATTATAAGTTGTAAATGCCAGCGCTGAAGTTACTGGCTACCAATCACCTTGGCTCAGCCTGAAAAGGAAAAGTCATTTATGCAGCTCGTTTCCCATCTCCACTCTCAGCTGTACAGTATATGCGGAGTTAGAAATTAATTGACGGCGCCACTATAATTTCCTGTCTCTCCCTTTTGTATGCGAGTAAAAAGCAAGATCTTCCTTTAATCCCCCGGCCGTCCGCGCACATCATGCATGACTGCCTGCATTCTCGGCTCCTCTATGTGTGTGTGTCAGTGTGTAAATGAGCGTGTCTCCCTGCAGCCAGGATTAGCAGGCTTTTGCATTGCCAAAGTCTGTCCTGACTATCCACAGTGTGAGAGAGGAAATGAGGCGATCAGTGGCGGGGTCTGTAATCAGCAGTGACAGCCCGCCTCAGGATCACCTAGCAGGTGATTTGGCGGGACACTCCACCCGGCTGCCTCCTCCTTGTTGTTGTTGTTATTACAGTCAGTGTTGTTTCTTCTAAAAAAGGCTTTTGGAGCTTTTATCACAACCTTTGATGATAAACTTCTCTAAAAAGCAGCAGAGAAATGTTGCTTCTGGCGTGTGATATTGTAATATGTAGGAGTTTGTAAGAATTTTTTGGATCTTGCATTAATCTCACACAATATGCTGCTGCATCATATAAATCACATCTACAGTAATCTCTTCCATTATTACTTATCTTCATCCTTTTATCCTTCCTCATCTGCCTTATGGAGGAGGTTGTGTGTTTGCAGCTCATGTGTGATACACAGGCCACTCAGTCTGTTATCAGACGTCTGTCCTTCGCTTCACCTCACATGCCCACTTCTCCTCCCATAGTCAGGGGCAAGACAATTCACAGCATAATCCCCTGGCTACACTTTCGGCGCTTTGCAGCGAGGTTCACACTGAAAGAGAGGGGGATCATGAAGACAGGTAATAGTGGTTCATCGGACTTGCGTTGGAAACATGATTTTGAAAAAAAGAGAGGCTTTTCAGGATAAATGAGAAAATAATTAGAGTGAGTGAGAGGAAGGGGTTTTAATCAGATTTGATCTGTGGAAGTGGACGCCGTCAGGGTCAGCAGAAGGACTCGTGCGCGGGCTCATGAGCACCATATGCTTTGTAACATATAATCACCTCCTGGCAGTTTTGACCTTTCAGCTTGTCCTTTAAAACACTTCTGTATCTAAAACTGTGATTACATTTGAGTTGGATGTTAGACATACTGAGTACAAAAAGGTTATGGCTTGATTGAGGTTATGATAGCCGATATTTTATGTGGAAATTGTGTTAAGTTACAGCTTCATAAAACAGGTCGTTATACCTGTACTGGTCCTGTGACTGTGGATTAGGAAGAAGAGTATTTTAGAGTACATTAATTACAGGGTTGGCTATTCGACCCTCAGCTTCTTGTTCAGTATGACACTGAACCCCAAATTGCTCTTGATCAGGGATTCGCAATAATTTTTCCAAGACTGCTTCTCTCTTCCTGGAGCCACTGTCACATAAGAAACGACGACTCATTCATATTTTTTGTAACGTTTAAGCAAAAATGTACAAAGCTGTGAACATAAGGTGCCCTATAAGCAAACTAGCTTGATTTACAAATGTGTCAGATTGTGTTGAATTCCACCACATGACTCATTTCTGTCAATTATACAGTACAGGAAGCTCTTTCACAGGCTGACTCAGTACTGTGTGTGAGGGCGTTGACGTTGGCTTCATATAGAAACTGTGCCCATACTGCTGTCTGTCTGTCTGTCTGTCTGTCTGTCTGTGGGAAAAATATATAATGTTTACTCTGTAAATCCCTGATGCTCATGGTTATTGTGTATGTATCTGTTACAACCACTTGCATAATCAGGAGCATAATGAATCATCACACACACACACATCTGTCGCACGATATCATGAGTAATTTCGTCAGACTTGCATGTAAATTATACTATGAATTCCAGATGTTGTGCGTGCGTGCGTTCGTGCACGAGAGATTAATTTGGAGCCTTTCATTACAAACTTCTCTGTTATTAATTAATGCACAACTATAATTTAAACCTGATAACCGTGAACAAAGCTCATACTGTAATTTTGTGAAATTGCGTAAATTAATTGAATTGAAGTGAAGGCAGCGCAGGATTTGTAGTTATCATTTTCATTTCAGGAGGTAAAATCATCATCATATGTTGCAGTTTTAAGGAAGCAGAGAAATGGATGTTTTGAACTTGACATTGTTTGATGATGCTGTGGTTTAGGTTTGGTTAGGAAATGATACTCATCATGGTTAAAAGAAGCCAGCGTTGATTACAAGTCTCCTGTGTCCTGTAATGTGTTCAACCACTGATCAGTGCAAAAAAAAAGAAAAATCAGCCATTAGCAGAAAGGATAGACTCACTCCTAAAGGGCGAACCCTGCGTCTCTCAGTCATTATGGAAAGAAAAAGCCAATCTGGCAATAAGAAGTTTGTCACCGAGCGCTCGGCTCTGGCCCACACATGTCTGAGCCATGGTGCACTCAGCAGAGATGCTGCCAGATTTTACAAAACAAAGAGTGACCAACTGTTCATTATATAAAGAGCGAGCTGGCGACAGTCAGCATCTTTCCTGTCAAACTTCTTTTTTTTTTTTTTTTTTTAAGTACTGGCAGTACCCGTGGATCTCTCCGATGACGTATTAACAGGATAATAGTTTTGTCATGTCTGAAGCTTAACTCTTCAACATCAGCGCTACTGATACTCTTTTAATATCAGTTACTTAGAATTTCTTCTTCTCTTTGTGCATGCAGTTAAACTTACACAGCTCAGGACCTTGGTTGGTTCAGTATCAGAGACCCTGCGACAATACTGCTGCCGATCCTGTGGAAGATCGCTTTCACTCTCATAGTAAACTGTGTCATGAGTCCATGGTGGAATAATGCAGGCAGAAGCTCTTTTGTGGTCTCTTTTGAAACAGGAGGACTGACCTTACACCTGCCCTGTGCTCTTGAAGAAGAAGGTCTGCATGTTGCAGATCTTAATGCAGGAAATTTCTTATTCTAAAAGCATCATTATTGTTGCTGTCCAACTTTGGTGATTTTGAATTTTGTTGTAAACTGAAGGATTAAGTGTTCCTGCATGGGTTTGGAAAATTCTCCTACTTCTTAAGCTCAATGAATTACTGAATTATTTGGAAAATGCATTGCCTCAAAGCTGAAAGGAGAGCTGATTTTTTAACTTATGTTTTACGCCACGATCTGACCACACGATATTTTTGTCTTTGACGATGGTCACCATGTCAGATCTGATGATCACAGTGCCTTAAGATCTTGCCCTGCCTTGGCTGAGTGGCTGGCTCAGCACCTAGAGGACAGAATGGAAACAAACTTTTCTTCTGTTTCATCGTCCCACCTGACAGCAGCCTCCTCCTCTCTGCGATGTTTACCTGACTGCACTCTGGAGAGAGCACCTGAGCTGTCAAAAGGTCATTTAACATGTGGGTGGCTTGACATACTAAACGATGCTCGACGCCTGATACTACTACTATACTACTACTTCTGATAATACTACTAATACTACCATTTTTGAGCAAACATTACTCAAGTATGACAAGGATAAATGAATCTGAAATTGTAGAAGTACATGAAGTTGTCCATGTTTATGATATTTAACTGCATCATTAAACTGTGAGGGTCCTTTGCGTCACCTCCCTCCACGCTGTTTGTTATCGCCGTCTATATACAGACTGAAATGACTGTGATGGGGTTTTTTTTTATCTTGTTTATATTCCGCTGTCTGCTCACCTCTGCACACTTGTGCATCTGGCTGACAATGTTTCTTTGATGAGATTTCTTTCATATTTTCACCCTTACAAGGTTTTTGTAGGACTGCCTTCCTTGAGGATCAGAGTGTGTGGTGTGTTGTGTTCATTTATTGTTTCGTGATTCTTTTTCTTTTCATAATGCTGACATCCTCATGGCCATCGTTTAAGGGCAAACAAAGAAGTTTGATTTGACAGGACTTGTCTGTACAGTTTGGTAAAATAGAAATCCACAGTGACGGAGGAAGGTGTGATTCAAACTGAGTGACTAAATAGTTTGCACCGTTATTTTTGTTTTGCAGTCTGTTCACTCTGTAGCCAAAACTGCAGTCTATTCAGAGACAAAAAAAATGTCCACAATGACAAAAGTCTTATGCCAGGCCTCTGCATCTGTCTGTTTTGTGTCTCTTTCCACTGTGTACACAAAATTCATCAACTTATTTGACTAAAGCTCATTTTTGAAAAGGATTTTGATAAATCACCACCACTGACTGAACTACATTAAATTGGTTTATAATGGCATTTTCTGAAAGAAAACATTTCTCATCTCTCTCTCTCTTTCACACGCAGACACATGCATTATGTAGGTGTAATCTGTTATGATGAAGCAAGCCTCTGTCAGCGTTACTCCCTTGTTTGCAGTTTTCTGGCGGTGAGCTTGAGGTTTATGTAATCTTCGGTGCCATGTTGTCACAGAGACACCTGTTACGACAACCTGACTGACCGACTCCTGCTGGGCCAGCACGTGGCCTCAAGCTGGACTGTGGGAAAAGAGAGAGGGGTGAGGCAGGAAGAGGAAAGCTGCTAGAGGTGATGATGGGTGATAAAGAGGTTGTACACGAACAACTAACAGGAAACTGCTGTCTGATGTGAACAAAAGGGAAAACAGGAGAGAGCAGCATAAAGAGGGAGACATGAGCACCTTAGTGCATTAAAGTAAAGAAACAAAAGATGAAATATATGCATCTATCTATTGCTTCTGTCTGGGTTGCAGGGGGTTTGGAGTTAATCCCAGAATTATTTGGTTTAAAGGCGGCGATAGCCCCTGGATTGGTTGCTGTCAGAAGCTGGACACAGTCGTCTCTACAGGATTCAGTTTCTCAGTTACCTGACATGCATGCCTTCAGACTGTGGGAGGAAACCTCATAAACAAAATGAAAACATGCGGACTCCCCACAGAATGGACCATACTGAAACTGCATTGACAAGCACTGAACAGAAAGCCTGCCCAGCTGCCGCAAAGCACCCTGGTATTGTTTTCCCCACCGTCAAACTGGCCTCCATCTGAAGGCTGTGTTCGGTCCTGGTCTGACCATGTTCACTGGCCGGCTGCTGAGCCCGGTTCCACGATCCAGTTTCACTGCAGGGCTCCGTATGATTCACTGTGTGGTGTACTCACCTCTCCTTTCACTCCAGACCTGCCATTGTGCACCTGCACTCAAGCTGCACCCGCCTGCTCCTTTGGTAGGCTCTGCACACCGGACGCTCTCCACTTCCTCCACGAGTCATTAATAACTGGTGGTACTAGCTGGGGATCTCAGCCTTCCTTGTTCTTTGACAGCAGCAAGCCAGTGTCCCATTTGTCCAGACCTACATTCAGAGATGGAGAAGTACCTTGATGATCTGTACTTTACCTCTACTCACTACTACAGGTCAACTACTGTTGCTCCCCAGTGCTGTGTTACTTCCTACTTTGGCTATATATTAATGATCTACCTCTCAGGTAAGTCATGCAAGCTGGGACCCTGACCTGTCTTGTAGGACTCTGTGGGACCTTTGGCTATCTTTGATCTTTGGTTATCTGCAAGGTGATCAACCTTTCATGGGTTTGTACACCTCTTTCATCCCATGCACATCCCTCCTTAGATCTAAGTGTCTCATGTCAAACCTGTCAAGGTCCCTTATTTACTTTCTTACTCATCAGCAGTCCACCGCTTTATGCAGTCTAAGATGCCGGTATTCTCCATCAGAACTGCTTGTCAAATGGTTGAGTAACTTTGAAAACCCCCTCCCCCCATACCACTATGGCATCTGATGAAAATCACCTTTAATCAGTTCTGCCTACTTGTACAGACTCTGACCATCAGTAACTCTCCTGCATCACTGAAAGTCTCCAAGACATCCCCATGAGCGTGTTCTCCAGGTTATTGGGAAGCATCTGCAGCACTTTACCTCTCAAGCTCCACAGGTGGTGTTGTCTTCTTCCACACCTGCTTCTCCTCATATGTTCACTTGATCTCACTTCCTTTACCTGTCTTATCCCCGGTGGCATCATTCAGAACTCAGCCTGTCTTCTCCTTGATACTGTTCTCCTTCATCCACAGCTCATTGATTTTTTTTTTTCTTACCTTTCAGAGAGGTCAGGAGTAGCATGCATCCACCACTGGGGTCCAACGGAAACTACAGGCGCTCATTTAATTTCTAATTTCTGTGTCCATTTTCTTTCTATTTTTCTCTCAAAGGGGAATCAGCAGATCACCAACCTTATGTGTATATTTTCAAAGGAAGCTGAAAAACAAATATTCAAGCAGCAGGTATTAGATAAGGATAGAGAGCACTGAGCATACTTTAAACTTTGGTGCAGACCAACCAAGTGCACCAACAAGCCCTGAAAGAATCCTCTTTGATGTGGAGCGAACTCAAAGCAGACCAGCCACAGATTACGTGGTGTGAATTTAGAAATTTGTACAAATTCAAAGCAGAACTAAACATGCCAGATCTTGTGCTGCTGGCTTTATCATCTTGTACTTTACATATGACTATTGTTATTAATAACAGATAAGACACAACTGAGAAAATAAGCACAGCTCTGAGGTGCAGTTACAGGAATAGGAACAGGAACCCAAAAGCCTAGCTTAGTGTGGCAGCCTAACATACATGATCAGCCACCTAAGCTGCCAGTGAATGAGGTACTTGTTATTTCATGTGACCTATTTTTTGTTTATAATAACTCAGTAGGAACTCACTCAGTTGTGTACAAAAGAATGCAAAATTTGTCTCCATATACACACTGTACAGACTATATATTGTCTGTTGTGTGCCACACAATACACTGAATACATTGAGATACTTTTCTTTATTACTGTAACTAATGCAACAGCATCCCCCGACTCCATAAATCCCATTAGGGTATCTTATTTACTGTGCATGCTGCTTGCTGCTCCTCTCTGTTCCGTACTGTCCACTCCAGCAAACACTATTGTAACTAATCACTTACAAAGTGATTATGCTCCAGGAGCAGGGATCCTCTTCAGTAGCTCATTTATATCCCATATTGGGTGCAGGTTTTGCTGGGGCTCCCTGGGATTGTTTGGAGGCTGGTGCAGTCAGGCATGGTGGGGAATGGGAATGAAGGGATTATGATGAGCTGTTAACATTTACTCTACACAAAGACACACACACACCAGGAGCCTGGGCAAACCAAATTAGGCTGCCAAATTGTGTTCCCCCTCTTTCCTGGCCTTCCTTTCCAGAGCCTTTGATGGTCTGAGTCTCTGAGGGCTCTGCCATCATCAGGGAGAGATGAGAGGATTGAGGGGCTTAGGCCATCTCAGTAAGATAAGAGAGTAAGAGTCCATTCAAAGCGAGACAGAGAGGAAGACATGACCTGTGGCAGATTAAAGCTGAAGGTCGCCATGACCAGTAACATAACAAACAGTTTTGAAATGAGATGATAAAATATTTGAATCATAAGAATTACATGGCAAGAAGGAGCACCTTAGTGATTCATGAGCATTAAAAAATCCTTTAAATACAGCATGACTCAGCAATGCACAAGAGAGGCTAGGTTTGAGTGCGATTAAGGGCGTAGGGGAGAATAATATTTATCCTGCTTCATTTATAAGCTGGCTGCTTTCAGACGACCTCAGGAGTTTGACCTTAGAGATTATGCCACTGTAGAGTGCCTTGAAAAGTTCTTCCTGAACTTTTGACTTTATTGTTTATCTCAGGTGAGTTTAGCCTAAGGATGGCAATGTTGGGTAGTCCATCCATCGGTCAATCAATCTGACTCACCACATGCAGACTGTGGGTTTAAACCTGCCACTGGCTGCCTGAAATAGCCCGTTCCACTATCTGCGTGTTACTGCTTTCTCTCTGCCACTGCCAGAAACAACAACAACCTGTCTTTGCTGAAAGTGGCATGTTACCTGAACCCTGACCAGGTCGGTAATGGTACAAACATAAACAGAAGAGAGCAGCTGTTATTTCCCTTTGCAGGGATTTAACCATTTGTAGGGCTCGCCTCCCCACGCCTTATTCCCATTAACTTAACATAGAAAACCCTTGATAACGTGCAGACATTATCCACTTGATTGAGGATGTGTGTGTGTGTGTGTGTGTGTGTGTGTGTGTGTGTGTGTGTGTGTGTGCGTGTGCGTGTGTGTGTGTGTGTGCGTGTGTGTGTGTGTGTCTGCATGTATTTTTCAGCCTGTCTGTGTTTGCATGTTCACATACGTCTGTAACTTGGCTATAAGCTCTTTAAAAATAGACAATCTATTAGCAGCTGTAGGGGGTCTGCGAATGCACGCATAATGAGTGTGACACACACACACACATAAACACACACACACACAGCGCTGGCTAAGATTCAGCAGAGATAAACCAGTGGATTAAAACAGCACTAAAATGTCTGATGTAGGGGACAGACAGTTATGTAACCCAGAGAAATGCTGACCAAGAAGAGCAGCTCTGTGTGTGTGTTCATGAGTGTTTTGCTCTGTTTTTAATGTTTCTGCAGTTTAAATGTGTACGACACACACGGGCTTACTTATCCAAAAACAAAACACGCACGTCAATTGAATAAAAGTTATTCTGCACCCTCTGAAGAGAACACAAGCAGAACTGAGTTCGAGGTTATATTTGGATGTACCTTTGCCTCTATGTACAGCAGCATGCGCATGCAAATTTAATCAACTTGCTCTGCCCTCTTCTTTGCTGCCTGAGTGCGCTGATTCCTTACAGCGATGCCATCTTCAAGTGCTGCTGCATGAGGATGTGCAGAGGGAACTCCCCCTACAGGCTGAACATTGAAACAACAGCATTTCTTCTCATTACTATTCAGTTCATGCTGCAGCTGGATTTAGGACCTGCCTGTAGTTACTAGTTTTGTGGTGGCCATTGGTTTATGGAAGTGTGAACATTATTTGATCTATTGTCGGTTTGTGCTGAGTGAGGAAGAGTCAGCCCATTTTACCTTGACCTCTAGCCTCTCTCAGATGGAGCTTGTGGTATGATGATAGAGATGAGCAGCTCTCCATGAGGATGAGATGCAGGTTCTTCTTCAGGTGGACTGTAAAGCTCTCTACAGAAGAGACGTGGGAGCACAGACAGGGAGGAATGAGATGGAAAAGCAGAGAAAGGTGGAGGAAAATGATGGAATAAGTGTGTCATGATAATACAGGATATGATTTGTGTCTGACTTAAATGAAAAAAAAAAAAAATCTGAGCATGAATTAATAATAAGCCGATGTGGTAATATAGATTTGATGTAAATATTTTATTTAAGAGTTATACCACCAGACTGTTATGTATCTTTGAGACACTTTTCCCGTCCTTGTTTCCTTCCTCCTAACCCTCTTGTCAGTAAGCAGTCACGCAGCAGTGTGTTTTTTTTAATACAAAGCTACGTGAGCCAGCGTCTCCTCCTCCAGCTCTCCACTCGAGTCAAAGGGAATTCCTGAGCGGCGCTCAACCTCGGCTCTGCCATCTCATCACCCACGCAGCCTCTCTGCCTCCCAGCAGTTTGCCACTTTTTTTTTTTTTAATATAGTTTTCATATTTTTTGTTTTCAAATATGCAGTCATTCAGGACAAGAGTAAAGCTGTTTGTGCTGTTTTGGAACTAAGTCCAGTGCTGTTAGAAGAGCGTTTGTTGATTGACATCATGTCAGGCACAGCTGGATTAGCCAACCACAACAGATCCTCCACCTCAAAACTGCTGAAGTTTTCCAGCAATGGGTGGTGGAAGTTTTTAAAAGTAGACCAGCTAAGTATAAATTTACGCACTCAAAACATAAAACAAAATGTTTCTTTCTTGGGAAATATACCTTATCTTGTTTGCTGCTCCAACATCTGTATGGTAAATTTGTGAATAGCTGAAGCTAGCAGTTAGCTTAGCTTGGCCTGAAAACAAGGAAATAAGCGCCTCTAAAGCTTATTCATTTCTCACTAACAAATGATGTAAAAATCCTCCTTCAGACAGAACCAGGTGCTTTCTCCTTGTTTCCAGTCTGAATGCTAAGCTAAGCTAACCAAGAAAATGCCGCACTGCCCCTTTACATATTTGTGAAAACTAATAGGGCTCATTTTCCTGTTTCCAACTTGTAAAGATGTTGTCATGGTTACCAGCTCATGAAGACACACTCCTCTGCACACTCTTTAGCGCACACTGCTCTTGTGTACTCGGTTTGTTAGCCACTTGGAATGATCAACAAGTCTCTCTCAGGAGTTTGAGGTCCACCATCTGGAACAACAGGGAAGCTTTGGCCCTGTGTCAATCAGGGAAGCTCTGGCCTGAGCAGGGTGTAGACTGTGCCACACAATCCAATTATTAGTGAACCATATGGATGTCCCAGAGTAACTGGAAAACTTTTGCTCCTCTGCAGGCTCCCAGCATCTGCTGGTTAAGTCATCCTCAAGATGCTAACCTTATTGGTCCAGCTTTGACAACTGCACATAACTTCATCAGCGCTGCACTACAAACGCAGGGTTATGTATCTTTTGCTTTTTGTTTTCCAGAGCAGTGTCTGTCTTTGCAGTGTCTGCTCCTGGTTTTTGTCGTCATTCCGTCCCGTCGGCTCGACCTCTCTCCGCTCCTCTCCCTCCACGTTTCCATGTGCCTGCTCTGCACGTTCCCACCTGCACCCATAATCCACTTGCATACATTTTTAGTCTGCTCCTGTTGTCCTGATTTCAGACAATCCTCTCATGGTCTCAACTAACAAGTTGAATTTTAATCATCCATTATCACTACTTAACCGAGCCATCATGGCAGATTTCACAGTCAAAGGTCAGTTTTTGTTCCCGCTTTCCACGTATTCGTGTCAGTGTGGCATCTCCTGTCCTTTGGCAGAGAGCAGTCTGAAATTATTCATGACTTTTGGTACATCGTGCTTTGTTGCTGTTTGTTTCTATTTAAAAATATCAGAAACATGCTCTATAACAAGTCCTGAAATGTGCCATTTTGAACTTATCAGGAAGGGCCAGAGTCGTCTCTATTTTCTGAGGCGACTGAGGTCCTTCAACATCTGCCAGACTATGCTCAGGATTTTCCATGAGTCTGTGGTGGCAAGTGCTATTCTCTACGCTGTTGCATGCTGGGGCAGCAGGCTGAGGATGGCGGACGCCAACAGACTCAACAAACTGATCCGCAAGGCCAGTGACGTTGTGGGGATGGAGTGTGACTCTCTGACGGTGGTGTCAGAGAGGAGGATGATGAATAAGTTACGAACTATCTTGGACAACGTCTCACATCCACTTCATGATGTCCTGGCCAGGCACAGGAGTACGTTCAGTGAGAGACTCATCCCACCAAAAGTCAGGACTGAACGCCACAGGAAATCATTCCTGCCTGTGGCCATCCACTTGTACAACTCCTCCCTCTGAATGGCCCTTGGACTTTTCACTGCCTATTCTGATATATATTTTCCAATTTCAATTTTGCACATCCAATGTTCAGTATTTATATTTTGTTTTATTGTTGTATATTTGGGCGGCACGGTGGCGCAGCAGGTAGTGCGCGTGCCTCACAGCAAGAAGGTTGCCGGTTCGATCCCCGGGTCAGGCGGGGGCCTTTCTGTGCGAAGTTTGCATGTTCTTCCCGTGCTTGCGTGGGTTCTCTCCGGGCACTCCGGCTTCCTCCCACAGACCAAAAACATGCTCATTAGGTTAATTGGTGACTCTAAATTGTCCCTAGGTGTGAATGTGAGAGTGAATGTGTGTGTGTATGTTGCCCTGCAGTCGGCTGGCGACCGGCTCAGGGTGTACCCCGCCTCTCGCCCGTTGACAGCTGGGATAGGCTCCAGCCCCCCCCCAACCCCGAAAGGGATAATCGGGGTATAGAAGATGAATGAATGTTGTATATTTTATTGTGTTGTATATTTTGTTTTATATATATATTCTTAGTATAAATATTTTGGTTTCTACATTGCTTTTATATATATATTTCTTTCTCTTTTCTTTCTTTTCTAATTTCATTCTAATTCTATAATTCTGTCTGTATGGAGCACTGCTACAAAAACAATTTCCCCTCAGGGATCAATAAAGGAATCCTGAATCCTGAATCCTGAATTATCTAACAATGAAGCTCCTGTTTATTTTAGCCTGACCTCTCAGGATAGAGTCTCAGTGCAAAATATCTTGAGATCTCTAAGTCTGGGACTCATTTTCTCTCTGTATACATTATCCTGGAGGTCTTCTATCTTTTCCTCCAGGGATTCCTTAAACTCAGGCAAATGATCAGTCAACTGATGACGCTCATAAAACCCTGACAGGTAGCGTGTGCTCTACTGAGATTGTATTGATCCACCAGCCATTCACACGAAGGCAAGAGAGTAAACGTTTTAATATACCCTGTGCTCAGTATGTTTTACGATAATGTGGGAGCTCACACGGGGTGTGAGGAGCCTCATCAGAGCTGTGTCGCAGGACACTGGTGGTTTATATCCTTATTCTCAGAGGAGTTTTAGGATCCAATCCCACCGTTGCAATGAAATGAAGAAATGTTTCGTGTCAGCTCGACTAATGAATCCTTCCGCCAATGATTTCTTTATAGATTGCCCACTACACACACATGCACACCCTCCTCATCTACAGGTTGAGTCTAATGAGAGGAATGTTGTTCATCTTGTTTGCTCGTATCAGGATATAAACTGCAGGACATCAATATGAGAAAGAACCTTGAGTAGTTAGGTATTAAATGTGTTTGGACAAACAGAAAGCAAACGTTTCTGTCAAGTCATTTTAACATTTTCTCAGTTAATCTCCCAGAAAATTAGCCAATGACTAATTCATTTTCAATGAAAGTGAAAGCATGGCCAGGCGTGCTGAGGAAAACAGACCATTACAGGGAAGTTTTTAGCTGTGACTATTTGAAAATTATGTCGGTGATTTGTTTTGACCACTCAGGGTCTCATTGATCCTGTGTGTGTGTGTGTTTGTGTGTGTGTGTGTGTGTGCGTGCGTGCGTGCGTGCGTGCGTGTGTGTGTGTGTGTGTGTGTGTGTGTGTGTGTGTGTGAGTGTGTGAGTGTGTGTGTGTGTGTGTGTGAGTGTGTATGTGCGCGCATTGTAGGAGAAAGTATTTCTCTCTTGTACCTTGTATGGTACCACTTCCAAAAAGTTTATTCAAGACTTTTAATGCAAAAAGAGGAGTCTAACTACTAAATTTTGTCCTTGACAAAAAATAAAGAAATGAACCAATAATCTGTAATTTATTGCTTCTTTACACTTTTTTTCAGCATTTTCTCTCTGAAAATCCTCCATCCATGAACTTACGTGCAAAGCAAGGTCAGCATTCTCATGTCAGATGTACTGTTAGGTGATGCTAACATTGTAGCCGCAGTGGTCAGTGCTCCCAGTCAAATCCAGAGCAGAGTCAGATCATCGACGGGACACCTGACCTGACACCTATTGCCATCTGCCCCGCTGTCCCGCCTTTGTGGATATAGGCCAGTGTCTGGTATTCATCTGCTTGTTTAATGCAGCTTTAATTCATTATGGCTGATCTCCTAAAATGCAGATGGGTAAGTGATAGCTGGTAGCAGAGAGCAGCCGTGGGAATCTCATCTGTGAAGAATGAAACTTAGTCACAGCCCGATCGAAAACAATACAATAAGAGAAAGGAGGGGACGTTGTTGTGGTGTGATACAAACCAGACAATATATTTTTGTCTGCTCAGGACGATCCATTTTGGAAGAACCCAAAATACATTATGAACTAAAACCATGCTGTAGCTGCCAGTCGTTCCTCATAGGATGCTGATTGGTCATAAGTTGAAGCTTGACAAGATGCTTTCTTGCATGGTGTGATGTCATGAATCCAGCTGTTCTGCAAGGTAAATGTGAATCAACTCCGTTAAACTGCCGTAACAGTCAGGTTGTGTGGTTTTTTTTTGCCTTGACCATCCTTGAGCCATTAGTAAAGATTTGTGACAGACTGCATTGTGTTTGATGCCTGACTGTGTGTGTGGGTGCATACATGATGCACAACTGGTCTATACAAGCAGTGAAATGCTGAAAAAGAGTCACACATTTGCAGTCCTTGAAACACAGAGGTTAAGCTGAGAGGTCTTTTCACAAACCGGTTTGGCTCTCTCTCTTGTTTCTGTGAGGACGTCCACAAGGCTGCCTGCCTATTCAAACACACAAAGCCCACACGTATTAAAGCGTCAACGCTTGCTCGGTGCTCAGTTGAACTGTGCAAAGATCCAGGAGTTGCTGTGTTTTCTCGCGGTCGATTCGTGCCTTGAATACCTTAAGTGGGAGAGAGGGTGAGAGAGAGAGGAGTGAATAAATAAGTGAATTGAGTCAGAGGGAAAAACGACTGGAGTGGTTTTCATTCCATGTTCCTTTTAAATCTTTGGGCAGTAAAAATCAGATAAATTAATGATAACATCAGGTTTGGTTTGCCTTCTCCTCCCCTACTCCACCTCTTTGCTGCAGGTGCGCCCCCACCCCCCCTCCTCGTGTGTATTTCTCAAAATCGCCTTCATTGCTACAGACCACTTCAATAATTCACATGAAAGTTTTAAAGAGCAGCAGATGATCTTGAGAAAATTCAGTCTGAGAGGAGCTGAAGAAATAATCAACCGTTTTCTGTTCTGCTGTTTCCTTAAAGAGCACCAGCAACAGGAAGTCTGACCCTGACTGAAAAAGACAAATACGGCCACAGCGTGAACACATGCTAATTCTGCTAACGTGAGGCCAAGATTATTTTTACAGTGATTTCTGGCTCCTATCAGCTGTTCTTTAACGGTGTCTTTTGACTACTTAAGGTTTAACTTCTTTCTTTTGTCTCTCTGTGATCCTTCATCTTATTTAACTTTATACAACCAACCCATCAATCTGTTATTCTTTGCAGTGGGGAAGTCATACTTGACCCAGGTCTTTTTCTCGAAACCTGTTGGGATCCTCCTGTGTGAAAGTGCTCTCAAAAGCACTGTAAGCAGAGAAGAAAGAATATTTTTATCTCCCTGTGCCTCTCAGCGGCTGCGTTTCAAAATTCTGGGCACAGTTTGGTGCTAAAGACGGCGAGCTTGTTATTGTGCAAGAGTGCTGCGTCAAGCCATGAATACATCAGCCTGGACAAGGACAGGAGCTCTGTTCAAGCACTCTTGAAGATCAGTGTTAGTCTCTGATCCACCTACAATCCCCACACAACCAAGATGACTTTGATGTAAGTTTCTGACACTTACTACAGAGTTTAATGTGTGACTTTGCTCAGCGGCATAGTTATTAAACAAAGACACGCCATTAAACATTATGGCACTTATGCAGTCTTCAGCGTCGGGACTTCAACAGCAGGAAGAGGTAGCAAAAGTTAAAAAGTTCCTTGAATAGACAATGAATGACTTTTGTTGCACTTGTGATAAAATTAGCTTCAACTCTCGATCGAGGGAAACATATATAAGTGAAAACTATGCGAGAGCTGCTGCAGAAGCTCCTCGAGGCTGAGGATGTGTGCTCACTCGCACACACATGACCATACTGCATGCCCTCGTGCATCTGTTCCGTGTGCTGTCCAGACACATAAGGAGATGAGCGTGTAAAAGTGTGAGCAGAGCCACCTGGATAACAGAAGGTGCTCTTCAAGCCAAACAGCTCTCCTGCTGTGACCAGTCATAGCATTAACAACCATAAGGAAGGAGGTGCACACGATGGTGTCTCTCAGCTCACGGCATGCTCCGTAAAGTGAGGCGGGCACACTGAGCCTCTTCTTATTTCCCTCGCAGTCCTTCAGATGCGTTGTGAGTGATATTCCTGTATCGCCTTCACATATGGAAATAAATGGGCCTGGTTTACAGTGTATGTTGGTGTGTGCAATTGCTTCTACAGTAGGTCTGTGTGTCGGGATAATAGCCCTCCTATATTCCTACTGTATACTAACACCACTGTCAAAGTGACAAAAGGCACCCCTGTTCGCCCTGCTGCTGATGTTGCAGATGAGAGCCTCAGGTTTTATTTCTTCGAGAGAAGGGAGGAGGAGGGGGATGGAGGAATGGAAATAGGCGTAAACATGGTAATATAAATAAACTGCAACCTCTAGGGTTCTACCACCCACCATCTCCTCTACTCTGCATCTGCTTACACCACTAGTGAACTTTGTTTTTTATCCTCTCATTTACTATTATTATCATGTTTCATCTCTGCTCCGACCATGTTCCCACAGTCCCTCTAAATGCTGCTGGTAGCTGCTCAGGTCAGGGATGTTGGTCCTTTTGTTAAGACAGCCGCCGCCGCATCCTGTCTCTGCCTTCATCTCTACATCCTCCTCCTCCTCCTCCCTGCCTGAGGGATACTCTGGAGAACTGTGTATGCATGTCAATGGTGAAAGAAGACTGAATTAGACACACAAAGTATATAACATATCAGCATCTCTGTAATGAACCACAAGACTGTAAACAGCTGTTGTCTGTTCCTTTTTGTGTTTCCACAATGTTGCTTTCCAACACACACGCACACACACATACACACACACACACATACACGAAGGCGGTGTAAAAAACTGAAAAAGTAAAGCTGTCAGACAAATGTATTGGAGTAAAAAGTAAAATATTTCCATCTGTGTAGTGTAGCAGTAAAGGGGAAAGTATGAAGCTGCATAAAACGTCAGTGCAGTGCTTGAACAGACATACTTAGTTACTTTCCACCACTGACACACACACAGTTTTGTGCTGCTGTCCTTACCTTTTTCCCGCCCTCCACTCTCCACTGCAGAGCTGCATGATGAAATTTGCATGTTCTCGTTTAGCCAAACAGGGCAAGCCCAATGTTCCCCATGGTGCTCATATGCCCACAAGCCTTATCAAGTCATTTAGAGGATCCATCTGTGTGTGTGTGTGTGTGTGTGTGTGTGTGTGTGTGTGTGTGTGTGTGTGTGTGTGTGTGTGTGTGTGTGTGTGNGGATTTTGAGTTCACACTGAAAATAGCATTAACTTTATAAGAAAATGAAAATATCAAACAATAACAGACTAATTAGGCTTGAATGACTGTGTTCTTCTTGTTTGAGAGTCCAGCCCCCACAGTGTCTGGTTAGAAACATTTTGGCCCTTGGACAAATGTAGTTGAGGACCCCTGCCATGTCGACTGTTACAAATAGGCTACGATGTGTTGTGAAGTGCAACATTTTCCATTTTGAAATAAAATTTCTCTTAATCAATCAAATGTCGCCTGCTCTGGCCCCCAGCAGGCATTTGACTATGGTCGCTGATGTCACTAACTTCACGTTTCTCAAAATGGAGCTGCCAATAATCAGAGTTGGTTTCTCAGCGGGTGTGTCGCTGAGTGGGGAGAACCTGTTAGAAATATGAAGTGGTTGATGGTGACCCATGGGCTTCAGCTTTGGACTCTGCTTCCTTCGAACAGTCACCCAGCCTCCCTGGTTTCGCTGTCGAGGGACGGCTAGCCGAAGCTGCACTTGGTCGGTCCGCACTGGCTACAGGGGCCTGGCTAACTACAGCTAATGGTTTGGTTTCCATGGTGCGGAGCGGAGTTTCCAATTCACTAAGCCTCGCCTCCAACTCACCAAATAAACTACATTTATTACACTTACCAGTATCACTAAAGGAGGCAGAGGAGTAGCTAAACATCTGACACACCAAGCAGGAGAGAACTGGAGAGGGACAGAGAGAAGCCATTGCTAGCTGCTAGGCTAAGCTGGTGTAGCTAGCAGAGCAAACAAGCGCGTAGACAAATAAAATTAACGGTCGCTAAATAAACAGACTTATGGGTGCTTGAGCAGAACTAATGTTACTTTAAAGAGCAGATAATAGGCTGCTGTAACAAAGCACAGAGCAAATTACACTCAGACAAGCAAGAGTGACAAATGCACGCTGCTACTAATGCATCAACCGGAAACAGGAAGTGAGACAATACGCTTACCTCAGCATGTCAGCAATCAGACGTCACAGCAGAGAATTTGCTATCGGCCCCTAAATCGCAGGTACAGAACGTATCATGTTTACTCTTGGATGCAAATCCTTCAACTAGTGTCAGTGTAGCTGTGAGAAGATGTCTGAGACAGAAATAAACATGGACGAACTGTCTGAGCCTCGTCTGCTTTAGCTCTGTGCCGGTCCACAAGAGGTGTGACGTTAATGAATTGATTAAATGTTATTCTGTTATTGCCTATTGTTCCAAACGTCTGACCTTGAATAAAAATCCCATGCGGATATTTGAGCAATAAGTATAATAAGTAAAATAAGTGGTTCAGACTATTTTACAGCAGCTCAGCCAGTCATAATCAAGAGCTGGAGCTATCTGTTGTATACTCTTCTGTTTTTCACTTCTGCTTTCATCTGATGGCTGCAGTGATTGTTTTGCAAATTCTGATTTTATAGTTCAACATGAAGTTCATAGCAGTGCTTTTATTGCATCTATAGGACATCTTGCATTCACCTCAGAGATGCAACACATATTAAACATCATAGTATTGATAATTTTACTGAACGTAAGGATTTTCAGTACTTCTTCTGCCTACGTCTTCTTTAACAAAATGCTGCAAGTGTAATTAATCTCCTCAGATTGAGCAGATGCTGCAGATATTACTGTGCTTATCACACATTTCTTCACTTGTTTATTGTCTGTTTTATCAGTTTTGTTAAATCATTTAAATCAAAGATAACAAATGACTCTGAAGCAGCGACCTCTGTGTTATAAATCATGTGAACACTCTTCATCAAAGCGCAATTAGTTTTCTTCAAGGAAAGCTTGTATATAATGGAACAGTAAAAAGAAGAGGCAGCGATGTTGTGATTGCAATCAGAGAAAGTTAAGACACCTCCAGTTTAATTACCACTTTGGATCCAATAAAGGAAGCTGCCTGAGTCAAACAGAATTCTTCATCCAGGTTCTACAGACAGGCGCTCATGGGTTAGAATAAGCAGTAAATTCTCAGTAGTGTACTCATACACTTTGTATTTATAGTTGATTGAAGGCAGTATTCAAGGTCACTGGAAAAACTGTGTACTGCATGCTGATTGTTTGCAGTACAGTATCAGGGATTACATTACCTGTTTAGAAATGATTCCCTCACATCGGGAGGGAAATAAATGAAAATATCTGACACTAACATCAAGAACAATGAGCTTTTGCCCTTTGGGGAAAGTCTCATTGTTCACTGTTCAAAGGGGTAAAAATTCACTTAATGAAATTAAAACAGACAAATGACACAGTTAGCTTTGCCCTAGAGCCAGTGATAGTCCGTATGTTTGAGGAGACATGCAGTGCAATAATTTCAGGGGTTTAAAGTGGAATGTCTGCATGCTTAACAGCTGTAGTAAATAAGTGCCCAGAACAATAAGAGTGTCACTACTAGCCCCAGATATTTCCCTTTGGTTTTAGCATATCTTATAAGGAGCAATAAACTTTTAAACCCCCTTGCTGAGAATAGTTGGTCAGCTGAGAAACTGCAGGCCCACTGCAAAGCACTGCAGTGGCTGCTACACAATGCCGCATAGTAAAGCATGGCCACTTGCCTTTACAATGTGATGATCACAGTACTATCAAGGCCAACACTAAAATAGGGTATGGGAAAATACAAAAGCTTTCCGTAATGGCGGCGCACTAAAAGTCCATTATCCTCTCACAATGAGTAACAATAATTTATGTGAACATTTTCGGCTAAATGCGATGTTTTCCTGATGGAGCTCTGAGTGCAGGGTCAGCGGCAGAGCAGCTGCCCTCAGCTGGCAGGCGTTCAGGGTCTCGCTAAAGGACATGTCAGCAGGAGGGGCTGTATCTTTAAAGGAACAGTGAAGCATTTTGGGAAAAGAACTCTTGTTTGTTGTTTTTTGATGATAGGTACATATTACACCCTGTACAACTACAAGTGGTTTTTACACTTTGCTTTTTGTGCATATTTAATAAACTAGATGTACCATGCTAATTAGGCTAGCTGTTTGCCCCTGTTTCCAGTCTGTGTGCTAAGCTAAGCTAACTGGCTGCTGGCTTCAACTATGTATTTAGCATACAGACATGAGAGTGGTATCAATCTTCTCATCTAGCTCTTGGAAACAGGACTAAGATCATATACAGTTGCATGTGATGCACCAGGCTTTCAGCTACGCCAAAGTGACATATAACGAGTCATCCATGTAGGGAGGAGGTTGACCGGACTTTTGCCCAGGAGACCTGCGTTTGTGTCCTGCCTGGTACCAAAAGTCAAGTTTGTCTTATTCAACATACTTATTTTAACCCAAACCATCATCCTTTCCTCAAACTAACCAAGCAGTTTTGGTGCCTAAACCTAAACAAACCTTCACTTTAACCAAGTGTCAGAAAGACTGTCATAGGGTGGCATTTAAAAACAATCCTATGAAGTGAGAAAAAATCAGCAGCATTGACATGTAGATCACACAGCAGATTATTTACCAGCTCCACAGCAGACTTGAAGGTGATCAAGACATGCTCTAGATCAAAGCTAGCCAGTCTGTGTGAAGATCCAACACATTTCACTTGTCTGAGACTGATGGCTTTCAAATCCACCCCTGTCTGCTGAGCTCTGCTGTCAAACCGGATTCCAACATACAACAGGGATAACCTATTTAGAGATTAATCCTTGTCTCATAAAACACATTTATGTGTCACCCATGATCTGGACCATTTGGGAGGTTTGGGCTGTCTGGGCTCTGCGTGCACAGCTGAGAGATGATATTGCACGTAACACGGTTTGGCTCCCAGCAGTCACATATTTCCAGCTGACATCCTGTCATGGATTTACTCCACGTGATTACATTTTTACCACGGCCCGTCTTCCCTCCTCACTTGACCTCCTAAATAAAGCAGCCCGAGTTCTCGATCCATTAATGTCACTCAAGCACACAGATATCTTGTGACAGTTCCAGAAATAGGCTTTTAAAATGTAATTGTTATTGAGGTACACCATTATAGCATTTGCTTAAGGTGTGCAGCCACAATTTGTGTGATTGAGTGAGTGAGAAAGCCCCTTTTTTATTCATTGGATTTATTTTTCTTCATTTAGAGTCCTAATGTATTGAACAGCCTTCCCCACCTCTAGCTGTTTACCCTCAAACAGTTTCATTAATGTCAGTGGAGAGCTTTGGTGTCACATAACGGTCTACACGCTCTCTCCGAGCTTTATCCACACTCACAAAATTACAGTTGTGGGGCAAAACATTTTTTGGGTCAAATTAAAGAATCTGCTTCTGTATCAGCTCTCAAAGCCCATGCCAATTAATCTGCAGTAAATATTTAATGCTTCCAGTATCTTTACTCATGCAGTTATCTGGATTCTCGTTTGTTTTTCTGCCTTTAGAAACTAATTCAGCCCGGCTAATTGCTTTCTCTCTCGTACTTCCCGACGCCTCTGAGCGGCCTTTCCCTCGATGCGGATTGTGTTTTTTAATAACAAATGGATCCATAAAGAAGAATTGGAGGCTAGTAGCCTACCAGGGCTCGCAGTGATGAATAAGTCCTGACAGCGTTATTGAGGGATATATTGTTTTCTGCGACGTTGGACGATTTCATCTGCTGAGTATTGTGAGAGAATGATTAAAGGGAAGACACCACTGAGGCTTGCATCGGTACAGTTATGAAGGCACTCTGCCACTTCTGAGGAACACCTTTGGGCCTCCGACAGGCTCAGAGGTCGTGCTGTGCTGTGCTCTTAATTATTTTCTTGGTTACTGTTCCAGTTCTTGATATTTAAAGGTATGAATCAGCTCTGAAACTTGCAGCTGAGCAGATTCACTCATGTAAAAAGACTTCATGCTTATTATCGTCATCCTTTTCCCCGTTGGGGAAATTCCTTTACATAAGCAGCTGGCAGAAACAATGTTGACATGACTACGACTTCAAACAGACCGGAATATCATCTCTCCACCCTTGTCCCTGAAGTGCTCATGTCACATGAACTTTCTATAATGGGCATGATGAAATATAGGACATGTGGAGATAATGGGAACCTTTTGCCTTAAAGAAGACTCGTCTAACTTTCAAAGAAGAAGTAACACATCGTTCCACTTACAAATGAAAAGTTTTGCTCATGAAAAATAAAACCCACAGTTGTTCAGTTCAGTCCACTCAGGGGTTTTGCTGCTTCCAGAAGCTTTTGTTGACTAATATGAGCAAACTTTGAATAGAAATTACAGTGTAACTGATATTACTGAAGTAGTCCAGTGGCTTTATGACTCGTCTCTACTGTGAATGTTCCACTACACCATAATTTTGTCTTTGACGATGGTCACCATGTCTGATCTGACCATCACTGCGCCATAAACTCTTAAACTCACTCGGTGAGGTGACTGGCAAGACTACACATATGACCCCGACCAATCACGATCTTATTTCAGTGATCACATGTGAGACGTCACTATAGCAACATATCATTCTGCACGTTTTGCTTTGCCATCCTGCCATTCCTTTGGACTGTTCTCCAGTGCTGTTTGCACAGTGTTGTCCATCTGCCATCTACCATCTGCCTGAATCCATGCTATATTTTGTGCCTTAAAGAATTCCCACGATGGAACAAAAAAAGTTGATGTGTCTGAATTATTGAATGTTATTGTTATACTGGTCATTGTCCTTTTCCTCTCCCTCTCTGACAACAAAGCGAACCTTTAGCTCAGTTGTATGACCTGAGCTGCATCGTACAGCATCATATTTAATCCTCCACATGTACGATGTGCCTCCTCACGCTGCCTGCTGGAAGAAACTTCCATCAGTCTCAGTCTGGTGTTCCTCTCTTAGTTGACATTAAGTATAACAGGCAGACTTTTATGGCCAGGGGCAGAGTACAAGCGATGACATGAAAACGACGTGATCTTTGTCGCGGCATGTTGATGCCTCCACGCACTTGTAGTTTTTCCCTTGCAGCCATTTTCTGAGAACAGTTTATTTGACACAGGCTTTGCCCTCTAACAGGTTTGATTGACTCACGCCTGCAGAGCAGAGAGTGGTGTTTAAGTTCATATGTGTTGGTTCAGCTAAGAACTGATGTCAGTGGCCTTTGCCTGATATCAGACAGAACTGTCAACTCATTACCCTCCGTTTCCATCTTCTCTGATATTGCTTCCACTCTGACAAATGTTCCCTAACCAATCACTAGAGACCGTTGAAGTTGATACGGGTTCCATGCAGACATACTCATATCACTGGGGTTTTAAGTGTGGAGCAGAGTGAAGTAAAAGCAAACTACAGCAGCCTCAGTGGCATTTTTTTGTCTTGTCTATAGCAGTCTGTTGTAAATACGCCTCTTTGGTCCCAGGGCACGGCTTGACAACAGCTTGACAATGATCTTAGTCTGTCCATGGCACTGATTGACTTATCGTGTACCCCTGCAGCGCTCATTGGGTCAACTACTTTTTCAGCCGAGCAAGCGAGATTTCATGTTCTGATGGCAGACAGATCAGTCAGCTCAGAAGAGTGGGCAGATTCACAGCTCTGGACCCGGGCATCAGTGACCGCTCTGGACTCCACCTCGGTGTGACCCCACGGTATGGAGTGCGTTGAGGTTGACAATCATCCCTCTCACCCTTCGTTGTCAGAGATGTTCTCTCTTGCCGGTGCTCCCCATCAGTAGAAAGACTGACATTACAGAAGTGTCAGTGCTTGACGGGTTACTGCTGTTACTGCCTACAGTGCTGTCCTGCTTTGGTAATTCGTTACAACAGGTAACCATTCTGATGGTATCAAAGAGCAGTTTGCTTTTAATATAATAGAGATGTAGCGGAAAGTATTGGTGGCATAATATCGTATAAACATTAGAATGTGGCATCCACGGGGGGAATTTACAAAAACAGCCACTTCTGCATGTTTTTATCTGTGCTTTCAGTTTCATTGCTCCTGGCATTTCATTTTATGTTAATCTATAACAATTCAGAAAATATGAGCTGATGAGGCTCCAGCTCTCTGGGGTCTGCAATACAAAGCATTTTGTTTATGACAGAAATGCTGGACAAAGGAGAGAAAGTGAAGTGGAAAGTGATGCAAACCAAACGCTGAAAGTGAGGTGAAAGGAGGAGACTGTTACAGTAAAGCCACTCTGACGTGATTATTAATTATTCAGCTTCATTAGGCTGCATCCATGTTTTTTTGGCGCAATGTAATCCCTAGCTGCTGCTCCCTCTTCCTGCCTATATCACAGAGTGCCAGCCATTAGTGTAGCATAATAAATAAAACAGCCTTTCTGTCATGAGTGTGCCTCTTTACATTTAAAAGAGATTAAGAAGATGTGCTGCTCCAAAGAATTGTATCATTAGATACAGCACTCCAATTTTCTATTTATTTTATTCTTCTAAGCTGCAAATAATGGTTTCACACTTTTTGATTAGTGAGCAGAGGTTAACATGTACAACAAAACGAGTAGAAATCACAGTAAGGGATTTAAAAGACACAATTTGAGCAAAATAAGCTGCCTTTAGTAACTATGAATAAATGCCATAAAAGCATGTCCCATTTCTCTACTGCTGCTGTACATCATTTGACAACAGGAGATTAAAATGCTTTTAGAGCAGTAAAAGGTTCATTTTAAACAGCAGATGCTCACACTTCCACCTGATACTTTCTTAGACTTACAGTATGAACACACCTGAAATGAATATGTTGCTTCTTCCTGCTCCTCTACCTGAGATGCACCCACATTACTGAGGCAATTCATCACTGTCATCCATAAGCCACAAAGATGTCGTACTGTATGCGGACATACTTTGGCAGCTAACATGTAATTTTCTTCTTTTCCTCTCCTCTTCCTCTCTTGCCTTCTCACCTTTCCCCCCTCCAGCTTCCAGTGGATCGTTAATGCGGTCCTTGTCTGTACAGTCCAACCTGCATGGGTATTTATTAGCAGCTGTCACATATTGGCTGCATCAATAATTAGTCACTGTAAAGCCATTTGGGTCCTAATTACGGGCAGGGTCCACCCTCAGGGTGATCCATCAACTTGTCACACGTGAAGCACACATGTAAATGCAGGCATGTGAGCGTCGTCTGCCGTACATGTCAATGGCACATCTCTGCGGTGAATAATGAGGTGATACAGTAGGAGCGTACTGTAATGACTCATCTCCAGCAGAGACGCCGGTCAGTAAAGTCTGATGTAATCACTAATTTTAACTGCAAGTGGGGATGCTAGCCATATTAATGCAATTAAATAGTGTGGAACATTTATATCTTCATTACTATTTTATCAGGATGGCATTTGAATTTATTCTTAGCCATTAGCTTGGGCTGAATTTACACTTTAAAAGAAGAGAGACAATGTGAAGCCGGCCATTTCTCTCCACTAAAACACACAATGTAAGTGTGATATCTTCTTTTTTTTTTTTTTTTTTTAAAACGCTGTGACACATTTTTGTCTCTATTACAGTTCATCACTGTTACTGAAGTAAAGAATTCAATTGTAACTTTGCTAACTTTTCTTTCTCTCTATTTTTTCCCCTCTAGATCTCACATTTCTCTCGCCTTTTTCTTCGAGCTAATTTTCCAAAGAGCCTATAAGCCCTTGTCCCTCATGAAATCTCTAATCCGAAAGATGCTTTTACTGTTGCCTGCAGCGTCACAGTTTAGGTTTTAGAATAGATGGTGGCTATTCTTCGTCCTCCTCCTGAGAGCCTACACAAATGATTGGACGGTTCGCTGCTGTAAATAATTTGCACAAAGGATTAACAGTGCGGCCAAGTGTCTGTGTACAGCATGTGGTGTGGGTCCGCTTCTTGTGGGAGCGTTTGTGGGTGCCTGTGCAAATGCATGACACACAGCCTGTCGGCAGCCATTGATCCACAATATTTCCTGCATTAAAAGTGAGTGTGTGTGCGTGAGTTTCTGTTTTTTTTTTTACCATTGTGCACCATTTACCATTTTAACATTTGTGCAAAATATGCACATTTGTTTCCCACCTGTGAGGATCTAAATCTACTTATGTGTGTGTTTGTGTGTGTGCTGCACCTGATGGCTCATAAAACAAGCCTGATAGGGCCCAATGCGTTGGTGAGCACATTATCATCAGCTGGCTCCAGACTTTTATGGCCTGCCACACCTCTCAGCCGTACCACAGCTCACTGGTGTTTTATGAGTGCTGCTGCCACGTACAAGACAGCAGGGGAAGAGTGGGGGGGCTAAGATGTAAATTATAGACTGCCAGCTATGCTAAAGGTACCACAACAATCACAGAGCTCTTGGTGGTGATATATGAGTCCCCCAATGGACAGGGAGTGATGAGAGGGGCAGCGGGGATAACATAGAAACTACAGCATCGACCAGCACTTCACCAACAAGACCACCATAGTCAACATTACTTTCAGGCACAAGAGACCTGTGTACAAATATGCACTGAGAGCAGAATAATGATCAAACAGAAAGCAGAAGCTGAGACTGTGTGTTAGAGGTATTGTGTGAACTGGAGGGTTTAATGATTTAGTGCCATGTTTGGCTCAACAAAACTAAATGCCTCTCAAATTCCATTTATCTTGAATTTCACAGTTGAGAATTTTCTCTTGGCGGGGGATGCAGGTAGTCTGACCCAGATTCGGCGCAGTCTGATGAATTATTTTGTCTCTGATCTTGGTCTAATTCCAGCTTGACTGAGTGTAGCAGCAGCAGCAGTAGCAGCAGCTTAAATTACGGTGCTTTTTTCCTCTTTTTTTTTTTTTTAAATGAGCCTGTGCCTGGTCCTATCGGGACATGACGCCTTATTCGGTTCCTGTGCCAAAACGCTGCAGGTTCATGTTCCCACAGTCATGCTGATATTCGGGGGATTATGGGATCAGCAGAAATTAGAACGCTGCAGCTGCTGTGACTTTTGACTGACATTAGAAATGTGCCACAAGTGTGTGCTCACATGCACACACGCCATTATCATCCATCATCATCAGCCTGACTGTTATGAATATAACCAAAATAACTTTCTTGTGTAAAGATTACTCAGTGGTGGACAGTAGATTTGCTCAAATACTACACTTAAGTATAATTTTGAGATACTTAAAGTAAAAAGGTGGAATACTTCCATTGTATGCTACTTTACTGTTCTTCTTCACTACATCTCACAGGCAAATATTGTACTTTATATCTCGTTACATTTATTCAACGTTGGCAATTACTTGAAAATCTGCAGATTAAGATTTTTTACATAATATGTTTTTATATATTAGATTCGATTATGGAAGTACACAGCAGTATATGGTGTAGTGGAGAGTAGCTCCACCTCTGACAGCTACATTAAATGCAACTTACACATCAGTGCATTAGGAATTAGGAAGTAACACTTTGCGTGTACAACTTTGACAACTTGTACTGTTTTTGTATCGTATTTACAGTAAATTAAAGGTTATTAATACTTTGGTGGCTGGTTTTACAGCTGTAAAAGTCATTGATAGTGTTGCAATCAAACTTCATTGAACTAATAACAGCAAGGTTACGAGATTAAAGTAGAATTGTAAAGATCTGCAAAAGGACCGTGCACACTGTTGTCTAAATTACTTCGCTATCTTCTACATTATTGATATGCTTCATTAAGGTGAGATTAATTGTCTATTGGCAAGCCCATCGCCCAGAGTTACCCGTGCTGAGTTGTAGCACTGCTGACTATGCAATAGCAGACTGTAACAGGATCTTTGCTGTCACTATGAATGATGCCACACCTCCGGTCTTCATGCACCACCTCAATAAAGTTGATCCCAACCTGTGGGCTACACCTTGCTGCTCACTTTCAGGAGATGCTGGAAATGGTGAATGGACATTTGTTGTTTCTCCAAAGTCTTTTCTCCAAATTGACATTGATTTGAGCCTCTGCAGCATCAAGCTACTTTGTAAAGGCTTTCTATAAAAAAAAAAAAAAAAACCTGTGACAATGCTGAGTCCTCGCCCAAATCATCAGGGCCACCCATCCATCTCTGTTTGCTGTGTGCACCACAAGTCTCAACATCTGCAGTGAATGATCCCTGTGAGCAGTGAGTGGTGC
This sequence comes from Chaetodon trifasciatus, assembly GCA_037975065.1. Lineage (NCBI taxonomy): Eukaryota > Metazoa > Chordata > Actinopteri > Chaetodontiformes > Chaetodontidae > Chaetodon > Chaetodon trifasciatus. The sequence continues at coordinate 6,699,215 of JBBMOE010000033.1, forward strand.
TCAGAAATCAGTCAGCAGAGAGACACCCTGACACTTTGTTTCCAGAGGGGAAGGAATCAATCACCCAGAGGAGAGTGGGGCTGCTTATTTAGCCGAGACCCAGCTTACTGGAGTGAATGCCGGTGCATAAAACCCTCCACTTTCTTGGTCCACATGCCTTTAAGGGACAACGGGTTTGACAGAGTGTCATCGAGTCTATAAAAAGGAACCACAGTCCGGTGAGAGTAAAGTGCCTCGAGGTTCGGAGACAAGACGTGAGCGGAATGTAACATCAGAGTAAAACAGCAAAAATGAATGAGCATGTTATTTTCTCTTTTCTCTTTTTTGTGCTATAAATGATGGATCTCAATGCTAAACCCAACACTGACTGAGAACGTGTGTAGTGTGCATCATCCCAGATTGACCTTTAGCTCCCTGATGTAGTGCTATTCAAATTTTCTTTTATTAGCAAAGTAGGTTTTACAAGATTTCCAATGTTAAGTACACTCATTCTTAACATCAGGGACCAAAAGACCACAAATAGTTTCCACTTCACCTCATTATTTATACTATAAAAACCACAACACTACTGGATATACACTGTGCAATACTAAATGCACCACACAAGGTACACTACGGTATGTATATAGTGTGTTAATGTCTTTAAACTGTCTTTCATTGTTTTGCTTTATAGCCCAAAACTACTGTGTAGAGTCACGCCGCTCTCATCATCCTGGTTTCCAGCTGCAGCAGACAGATGTTTTCACTGAGCAAAACTGCAATAAACCAACTGCACCTGTGTACTAAATGACACACAGATAAAGTTAGCTGCTAGCTTCTGAAAATAGTGGAGCATTTAGCAACTAAACGGCCATGTACTTCCCTCAGGAGTTAGACAAGATTAAAGGGGAGTGAATATTGGACCTCCAAACAAATGCTGCTTTGTGTCTGCTGGCGTTCACTAACCTACTCACCATATCAAAACATCAGGTAATGATATGTTGTCTAAAACAGCTTGTTCCACCACCTACATGTGGCCAGGACCATCAAATAACCACTTTAACACATATTTAGGGCTTGTTTTTGGCTTTTACTGATTTTTACCAAAATTTCCCCTATTTTTTTTGACAGGTAATAAGTTTAAAATGTTTTTGTTTTTTTGTTTTTTTGTCCAGATTTTATATCCACCGCAGTCCAAAAGTTGTGTTACAGTTTAAGATACTTATGTCAAGTTCAGGATAAGATTTATGAATAGTAATAGAAAGTCAAGATTAAAACGGAGAGAAAATGCTAATTCTGTGAGCTGCTGATTGTGCACCAGAGCTTCTTTGTTAGTAGTATTAGTAATCTAATCCACTTCGCACCTGGATTCCTTATTCCTAATTTTGTAAACCAGTTTTCACCTCTTTTTTTAAAATTCAAGCCAAAAACTGATGGATTGTATTTTAAATAAAACCTGACATTAATGAGACCTACAAATACTTCAGAATGTCTTTCTGAAGAGGCCAAACTGGAGTGAAACAACATCCCTCGTATGAAGTCCACTCACATATCGGCCGATGTCACCAGATGCAATATCTAAACCTCGTCTTCCCATGTCAATAGGAGTCAGGATGATCTCATTTTGAGCTGTAACCTTTACCCGGCTGACCACTGTGTTCTCTCATAACTAAGTCATAAATCACACATGATGCCTGTCACACGGAGCAGAGGTGCTGCTCGGGTCTTGTGGTACCGCTGCATGGATTTCTGCCTCGGCAGCTCCGGCTCTCATCAGATATCATTCAAGATAATAATCCCAGCGGTGGTGGAGGGGGATGCACGCTCTGAGATCTGGGAGTGTTGCCTTTTATCTCCTCTCGTCTGGTTTGTGTGCGTTTGTGTGAGAGTGTGCGTCTGTGTGTGAGCATCTGTCTGCCTCTCTGTCACTCTGTGTCAGTGTCTGTATTGCCTGTTCATGTGTGCACACGAGGCTTTGACCCAGAGGAGCAGAGTTCAGTCAGACCCACTTCTGGATTTGGATGAGGCTTATGACGTCTGACTTTAGCCTCAGTGTAACTAACAGTTCTGCTGAGATTAATTCATGTTAATTTATTGAAATTACTGTTAAATCTGGTCGAATCTGAAGCTACTCGGACATTTATTTTAGTCATAATCCTGCATTTAACGCTTTGTCTTCACATTAATGAGATTGGCAGAGAGGACTGCCACGTGACAAATTCTGCATCTAGTGGCATCAGTTATTTCTCCATTATCTAATAAATAGGGATTAAGGTCTGAGACCGTTTACGTGGTTGTGTTGAGTTTTTAAACAGTAGCTCTTTTCCAAAAGAACAGCTAATTTATATAAATATTAATTCATTATTCATTAAATATCATAAGCTTTCTCCTCTGTATTTGTTGAATCGCTTGCTCTCCTGCAGGCAATTTTTGTACTTTTACAAGTTTAACTGACCTGCCGTGGCCGGGCTGAAGCACTCTCATGGGTATAATAGCAATTCATTGATATAAGTTAATTGGAAGTGCACCGATTGTCTTATTTTGTATCATAACTCTTTACAAGAAATTTCCTTTGAATTTATAGCTACATATGAGTTCTTTTCGCGGATATTAAAGGACAATGTGGGACCTGTGAAATGAAGTGCTATCAAAGTTTTCTAATATAAAACTCGGAAGCGAGGCTTTCCAAAGGTGGCTGTGACCATTTAAAAGGAGCAAAACATCATTAAAAAGTTAAGCTATTTGCACAACACAGCGCCGGCCTCAGGTATGTATTCACAGCCCTTCTTTGAAGAACGTGTTTTGTGGGTGTCCTCGTGGCCGATAAATCAAGGCGCCAATTCTGAACCGCCACCTCCCCGATTTGTGTTCAGCCATCTTTGATGCGTGTTGTTTTCCATCTCTCTGTCCAATTAAAGGCACAAAATACCCAAAAGTATGTGCTTTGCTAAAATGGCTACATAAGCGTCCCTGACTGCAGGGATCCTGATGTAGTCTAAGATGATATATTTATTTTATCACATCACCATCTGCTTTCGCTGATGAGTAATCTAGTTTTAATCAGAATTTTTATTTCATTGTTAATGCCGTCATAATTTTCTGGAAGGAGAAGGAATCCGATGGATATTTTAGTCATGATTTTCACTGACAAAACTAATAGCAGAGAAGGGCAATATGTCCACTTCCCGAGCCTCTGCAACAGAGGGGCAATGGTGAATAAAACCCAGAGGGATTAAGACCTTGTAAGTGCGGCACGTGAGCGAGAGGCAGACGATCTGTAATCCACTGAGAGAAAGAGACGGGGATTGAAAAAGAACAAATCAGGGTGGTGACAGAGGAGCAGGAGTAATTGCGTCATGCAGCTGTGACATTCCATCATGACATCTGGAGAAAGGGGAAACGCAGGTGGATAGAGCAATCCTTTCTAGCACAGCGTCTCCCACCCATGGCTCTGTGAAGTGTGAGTTACTGCAACCAAAGACAGAGTGTAGCCAAGTGTACAGTACATCAGCAACAACATATGGCCACAAGCACAACACTGTATACAGTAAATACACATCAGCATGAAATGTGGCTGTTTCCACTGTGAGCACAGATTGGAGTGCACTGCAGAAAATAATTCACTCATCTATTGGTTTCTACACGTGATGAAGATGAGCTTTGCTACACCCTGAAAAGCTTTTTGGAGCAAACAGGAAGGGGAGGGCAGTGAACACCCTTAAACCTCAGACAAAGGCGCAGCAGCTCAGATTTCACATGCTGGTGTCTGAAAAGATGCTCTGCAGGCCGGAGTTTAGGTTGTTTAGGTGTCACAGATACTGAACTTTTCAGCGGCACTGTTGAGTTGAGGTGACCACTACAGCTGAGGGTGTCTTGACTTGCCAGGAAAGCAAACGCCTCCAGAAATCATCAATGTGGGTCCCACCAATGGTTGTTTAGACATTTCACTGAAAACCACGAATGGCAGGCTCATAGTGGTGCCAGATGAAAAGTCATTGAGATTCATCCTCTGGGGATCATGACTGGTAACATTTCAATCTGATAACTGGTGAGATATTTCAGTCTGGACTAAAGTGGAGGACTGACCAACACTGATCTCTAAAGCCACACTGCTGGCATGGCTAAAAGCTCATCTTGACTGCATTCCAAGTGAGAAATTGGAGGATTTTCCTATCAAATTAAATACTGGCTGCTTTCTTTTGCAGGCTGCATCTTGCTGGATGTTCTACATCCTAAGGCACCTCCACCATATGGCTCCGCCGCTCGGCCATTGCTGCTTGTTAACCACATACGAAAAATTTCCTGCTAAAATGAGATGCACGCTGTTAAAAAGCACATCACGTCGTCTGACTTTGGCTGGCGTAAATGTGAATCTCGCTGTTGAATATCTCTGGAGCTGAGCTGTCTTGAGCCTTTTTTAACTTATGAATAGTAACATTTCACAGAATGTCATCATCCTCTCACTGAACATCAGAAATCGACATCAGGTAACATTTATGCCCCGAATGGATATGTGCCATTTTAGAATCGAATCAATGATGTGTTTTCAGTAAAGTCAAATAGAACTGAATATATTTACTATGTGTCCAGAGGCTTAAAAGGTAGAGGTGGAGCTACCAGAGAGATTAACCTGAATTTTTCTTTTTTTTGTCCACTGTGCCTGCATTCAACCTGCAGCTCTAATCCCCTCCCTGCTCATCACCATCTGTCATCTGTAATCTCTACCACTTCTGCCCCACCCTTTAGTCATTTTCCACTTCTTTCTCTCTCTTTCTCATTTTCACCCCACACATTATTGACTGTAATAGCTTAGGACAGGTGGGGTATTTTCAGCTGCAGCCTCCCCAAGAGCGTCGACTGTCCTGAGCTCAGGCTGCTCAGTGAGCACAGCGCACGCTTACCTCGACATAGATGGAGTTCAGTAAATGTCAAATCTTCTGAGAGGAGTGCTGATAGGGCGCTCAGCCAGGTAGCTCATTATTTTCTGCATAGGCTCTAATTAAAGAGGTGTAGTATATGTCACATTAGGGGCTGCATAGAGGCTGAATTAAAGGCCACAATCTGAAGCGGTGGATGATCGTTAAAGGAGCAGTTACTGTAAGAGTTGCACATCCACTCTGCTATTCACTGACCTGTCACTGCCTCTGCGTCTGCAGAGACTGAATGTATGAATAGAGATCACGATGGTGTGTGGTGAATGTGCGATGTCTTGACAAGCCTGTCTGTTCCTTCATCACAAAAAAACATTCTTGATCAGTCATGTAACATCGCGATCGGTCTGCGGGCCGGCTGTCGGCTTTTTGAGCCCCGCTTCACCCCCCACCCCTCTGACTTCTTATCAAAGCAGCTATATCACAAGGCATCCAAAAGAGATTTTGAAATTGTCCAGTATAATAACTAAGTTTTCAGCCAGATTAAAGATCAGGCCCGCCATCTTTCCCTTACTCAACAGTAGCTTTTCTGACTAAACCTCACCAAACCTTAAAGAAATAGTTTCACCTTTTTGGAAATATGCTTATTTACACAGACTTAGAGGAGAAAGTGGTGGTTGTATGGGGGGTCAGGAGCTGGACTTCTTCTTGACTGCATGGAGACTGCACAGGTTGCCTCATGGCGGTAACAAGAATCTCACTGTTGAATATGACTGGAGCTGAATTTAGGAATGAATTCACTGAGGTACATGCTGATGTTGTGTATTTTGAGTTGGTAGCAGAAGGACACAAGAACGCAAATAAGCTTCTTTGAACCATAGCAGCGGCGGGTCATGAAACATCTATTTAGCACCTGATCAGAGAATACAGATATGGGTAGTTAGTCCTTGCTGTAATAATGTGTCAGTGTGGATTTACCCTTCTGATCTGTTGAGCTTGGAAAGCTTGATGTGAGGAAAGAGGATGCATGGAGGACATGGAGCAGCGCAACAACCATCATTTTCAAGCAAGGGATCAAAAATCTCGAAGGATTTCAAAACAAATTCAAGTTACATAATCCATGATGGGATGCTACCCCTGTCACACCCTCATGAAACATTACTGACACACAGTGCTTATGCACCCACAGACACACATATGCCCTGTAGTTTTCCTGGAAAGCAGTTCGTAAATCTCTCGGTTGTGGTCTCGGCTGAGGCAGCTGACAGCTTTGAACGCGGCTCCTCTGGGATCTTCCTAGCCTTCTTCCTGATGCATGAGGAGGCCTCAGGTCTGATTCTCACATCCATGAATCCATGAATAATGACAATTTGCTGGCTCTCTGACATGAAGTGTGATCAGATCGGCTGCATCCCTGTGACCTTCCATGGCAGCCGAGGAAGACTAGGCTAAAAGGTGGAAAGGGACTGTAGAACAGAGGCATCTGATCAGATCACTGGTGAATTCATTTAGATACCAGGTTGCTATTTCCCTCATGCAATGATACACAGCACATTATAGTGTGTTTTCCCAATACACATTTGTACAGAAGAAACACCCTCTGACACCACTGTTCACTCTCTGTGCTAAAATGCCTTCACATGCAACTCAATGTGAATATTTGTCTGACTATAGCTGGAGGCCGTGAGGGGGTTTTGCATATCAATGGCGCGCAGTGAAACTCTGAAGAGTCTCTTGTCAGCTGGCTGTTAAACACACATCCATCATCTCCCCTGAGAGTGTCAAATTAGCAGTAAGTTAAACAGGTGGCTTGTCAGCAGATGCCAAGGAGCTAGCAGGAGAGAGATTGAGGTCATGTTTGCTTAATCGCCTCGGGGGTCAAGTACCAGATGCATCTGGCTTCTTCTCATGCAGGAGAGAGAGTTATGTAACAGTGATGTGTGTTGTTGTGTTAAAAGGCAATTAGAGCTCCATGCAAAGTTTAGAAACAGGATTACATTCAAGTTGGGTATTTGGTCTGGACTCTTCTGTATTACTGTTCATGCTCCCACCATCGAGATGCAATGAAAACAGAGTGGTTGACTCTATTAGGGAGTGTGAATATTGTTAGTATATCTGCACGTTATTGTGAGGAGAGCTGGCAAAGACCTTTTATATGGTTATTAAAAGAAGCTCATATTCAGCACCATGAAAAGATAACACCCACGAGACTAGTTCACTTGAAGTTTTTCCTTCAATCGGTCACTTGAGTTTTGCCAAAAGAGATCTGTTGTGTTTGCATCAACCCACTTCCAGTTGCTCTACTGAAACACAGTTTTTCCCCTTTTTACAGCCACGCTAGCCGAGAATCATGCAGGCTGGTTCACTGTTTTGGTCCAGACTGAAACGGTTTTCACAACTATTAGCTGGATTGTGATGAAGTTTTGTACGGACATTCTTGATCCTCAGTGGATGAATCCTCTGGTGATTGCCAGACCTTTGCTTTAGTGCGACCAATAGGTGTGGTCAGCATTCTAATTTGTCCAATTTATGACCACTACTTAGCCTACTGCTAATTAGAAAAACTAAACTGAGATGGCAAACATGGTAAACATCATACCCGCTAAACATCAGCATGTTATCATCGTCACTGTGAGCATGTTAGTATGCCAATGTTAGCATTTGGCCTCACAGAGCAGCTTACATGGCTAGCCTTGTTTCAGCACTGTTGATCCTCGTCCCAGTGCAGAGAAGATGAGAAACAGGCATCTAAAATGTAACACACAGAGCTCAACCAGATAATCTTTGCTTTGAGAAAATAATTATTCAGTGCAGATCTGACAAAACTTCTGAGTCTGTGAACCAGAGCTGATGAGTTTGTTATAGTTGAATCCCCTGTGGTTTGTAAATGTGCTCATAAGCACAGTATGATCCTTCATCTACTGTCACTCACCCAGTTTTGTGTCTATTTATGCCAACGACTGAAAAGAACTGAGCCAGAGAGACTTTTTTTAGGACTGTCGTCTCTTGTATCCGAAACACAATCACCACAGAGTAGACTACATACATTATATTTGTGCCTCTTACTTGTGTTACATGTAACTTTTCTGTATTTTTCATGTGAGGACACGATGACATGCAGGTTGTTTTCCATCGGTCTTACACTTTATGTTGGTGGATGCAAACATAATGTCCAGAGGAAACAGCATAATGGCGTTCCGACTGCTGAAAGTCTCATCTTCGCATTTTTTCCAGTGTGCAAATTGGATCCAGTAATCGCCTCAGGCAGCAAATAAAATGATTTAGAGAGTAATTTGTGGAAGACAACTTTGAGGTCAATGGAGTCCACCCATACATTTGCATTTAGTTGTGTTTTTCTCTGGTCTTCCTCTGTTGTGCCGACTGGGTATTTTCTCTCAGTCAGATTTCTCTTACCATCTGTCAGTACTTAATACCTACAGTAACATCCTATTATTGTAGAGAGTGTTCTTTCTGTTTCACACCATTTAACCATGATTTCCCTTCTAATGGTACTAACAGGCAGCCATTACCCTTCCACAGCTTCATCTACTCATGATCCTTTTGCAACCTTACTCAGCTGCAGAATATGTCATTGCACATAAATATATGCGTGAGCTACATTACACAGAGACAGGCCCCTGTTTTTGGTACTTATGCTACCTGTCCCCTAGCTATAGCTTTATTTTTAACATTACAAACAGAGCAATCTTCTCATCTAACTATCAGCAAGAAAGTGAACATGAGCATTTCCCAAAACGTGAAACTATTCCTTTCAGGGTCCTCATGGTGGGGGAATGAGGTGTATTGACAGGCCAAAGCCTCAAGCTGTTGTTTATGGCACCCCAGTGTATATTTCTAAATGTTTACTTATTTCACTCTTCAAACAGATTTAATTCTACAAAACTGCCAACGAATCCAACTCAGAAATGTGACAGTATTGCAACCAACAAAGTTTAAAAAGCAGTGATGAATTTGTTGTGAGGTTTTCGCTGTGCTGACTTACATAAAATTGTCTTTTGATCAGGTTGAGGATGGTTTTTGAGGGCTGAGTATAATCAGAGTATGAGGTTAGGGTTAGGGTTTGGATGGTTGAACATAGGTGTTGCAGATTAAGTAATGTGATGTGGGGATTAGAGGAAGGTGACTGGGGGGTCAGTCAACTATATAGCAGAGACCACATATTTCCCAGTTGCACCTTCGTTATGAAGCTGGGTCTTTCCTTGTCATTCTATTTCTCTTGTTATTAAATTTAGCTGTTGCATTATGCATGGGGGGAATATTACTGCGGTCTGTATTAGATTGTTGAAGAGGTTGCCCTTGCTTGTGAGTGCCTGAAGGGTTTTTCCCTTCAGTCACGGAGGAAGTGAACCACGTCATCGCTCAATAACTCAAGCCTGTGGCCTTAACATCACAGGCTGTGTTTCCAGTGTGACTCCCTGCAGCCCTCCGTTCACAATTACCATTAATGACTCTCTCAAGCAACCAAGCAGTTCTTCATGAACTTGCATCCATAGCTTTTAGTGTCAGACCCTGCTACAGCTGCAAGACAAGGCAGCCCTGCTCCTGCTGCTGCTTCTGTACTATACAGTTGCCCCACAAAGTACCATAGAGTAAATGGTGTGTTACATATCAGACAAAATGTCTCCACTGTTTAGCCTCGCTAGCAGCACAGCTCTAGGGATAGCAGTGTCAGCCTGTCCACCACTTATACGCTACTAATACGCATGCTAATGCCTGCAGAACTAATGACACTGCCATCAGCCTCAGCTGGACTTTTTGTTTAGTTCTAATTAGCAAGGCTAATGTGGGCAAAATGTCTTGTAATTTCAATTTCAAGACTTAATTTGTAAGATGAAACTATGTGTAGTATACAAAAGCACATTTCTACTCCACTTCTGTGAAAAAGAGGTAACAGAAATTATTTATACTGAACCACACGCTTTCTATTTCCTTCCAGTGCTACTTTATCTGGCCCCTGGCTTGCCCGTTTACCACTGATGTTACTCCTGACTCCTACAAAAAATTTGATGGCTGTGATTACACAGAGTGCATTTTTAGCCGTTTGAAGCACCTTTTTGTAATTGTTTTGAATCTTTTGAACCATGTTGCGTGCTCCTTTGAGCTCCAGGCGCCTCGCTTTTATCCACTCAGCATGCCTTGCAATTTCTGGAGAAATGCCCTGAGCACCCAGAGTTGAAAACAGTTCAATACTGAGCTAAAAAAAAAAATCTGGCTTTTCCTCCACTGTCCAACCACAAGTCTTCCATAGATCTGTTTTAGACAGACTTTGGTCTTAATACTTAGATAACTTTTGCTAATATCATATTTGAGCTGAGTGTTGTGAGAAAATGAGGCTAGAGACTCATCCTGTGCATGCTACTCTGAATAAAAGCTGATGTTTTATGTCCATTTCATTGAAGCCCAATATATGGCGTAATGATTAGGCTTTAATCTAATATTCTGCATGTATTCTACAGTATCACTGTACACTGGGCATGTTCTTCCAGGGGTGGTGCATTAGCAGATTCAACTCTATCTGCCTCCAAAATTAGTAATAAAGGCATCTTGAACATGTTGCTGTCAGACTGCATTTTCTATACACATCTCGTTTCATCCTAAATACAAGGTTGTTTCCACAAACCACAATCTAACTGTAATATATTCATGTTGAATAAGAGATGAATCATATGCAATTTTTATTTTGCTCCTGATGGGATTCAGCCCCAAAGATATAAACTAACTGACGGGCTTACTGAGCCGTCGGAGGTTTCCCTGCATTTTGTTGTGGTAAAAGAAGAGAGCAGAGGTTTCTGCTGGCACAGCATTATTGGATGTGGAAGAATCATGATGGAGTCAGAGTTATCTCCTATCCCAAGGACATGTTCATGTTCAAAACCCTGACCGCATTCCCACAGGCTCATGTTCTGTCCTCCAAATCTCCTTTTCCCGAACTACTTTTATGAGTTTGTGTTGTTTTTCAGGTGCTGAGTCGATTATGTGTGCAGCTTAGGATGGGAGCCCGATATTTGCATCTTTTGGCCTCGAGTACAGGAAAGAGAAACCGGAAGAGGTTCCTGTGTTATCGATCCTTCATGGATCTGGCTCTGCAGGCAACACAATCTCCATTATGTAACTAATACATTCCTCAAGGAATCCCAAAGCTGCCCACATCCACGTTTACAGACACCTGAAACACAAAGCACGGACGAGCTTAACCATGCCTGCAGTGTTGGATGACATGGAGCTGCAGCAGTGGAGTGAGTCCCTCCCCTGAGTGTTGAAGACTTTAGATATTCTCCAACACAAACACACCAGCAGCCTTTGAACAAGAAAAAAGCATCGCTGTCCTTGTCAGCCAGAGCAGAACAGAGTTACGTAATGCTGATGGAAAAAACTCTGAAGCATCTGACTCACTTGTTGATGATGCACTGATGACATTTAATCATTTCTTCATTTTGTTTTATCACCTGTTACATAAAACTTTATCGTTGATCTTGATCATTTAGGTTTACAGCGGCTACTGATGATGACTCATTGTGTTTTCCAATGTGTTGACCAATCTCCATCTTTATACCAATATCTAAAACAACTCTACCCCTAACATCAGTCACTCACTGTACATCCAGTGGGGGTACCACCGTCAGAATTTCTCTAAGCACTTTCTGACAAAATTGTTTTTTTTATGAGCCTGTCAGTGTGAACAGACCTCTAAAAACATGGAAAATCTGTAATGATAACCCAGTACTGACTAGAAAATGCTTTTAGACATCCACCAAGGAGGCAGTCAGTACTTAATACAAAACCAACAGTTAAACAACCAATGAATGAGTCCTTATATCAGCAACAAACTCCTCTTCAGGATCCCAAATAAATATCCTCAGTTTGATGCCTGTTGTATCTAATAGACAAGCTTAGTGAGTCTCCAACAACCCCAGAGTCACCTCCCATAGTCTGGCCAGTGCTGTCTGCCTGAGAGCCGAGCAAATTGATGGTGGATCCACGGAGTAAAGAGGAAGAAATTGGAGAATACCTGATTCTGTAGAACGGATGAACTATGAATTATAGACTTTTTCTCTCGCCTGGGGTTAGCAACTTAATCTACTATCACTCTCAGGATAAACTGGGCCTCTTCCAGTGGTGAATAATGTTGAATGCACTCATTTTCTGAATTTGTTCATATTGGAGGAAATGGGAAGCAGACATGAGAACATGAGCACTTTTTTGGAATCAGGGTTGTAGAAGTCTGTATTACTGTTATACCACAATAATTCCCAATCAAACCAACCAGTTAGATGATACATATACACTGTATGAGCGACAGTTTCCATGAGCTCCTTCACTTTCTTTCACTTTTTTGTTTCCTCTCTCTTTGTCTTTCTCACCTGTGCTCAGCTCACACCAAACCCCTGCAGACCTTATGTAACCTCAGACAAGGCCTGACTGTTTCTTCAACAGGCGGCACAGTGTGTACACATACACACATGCACACACATGCACACACCTGTGCTTCAGCACAGAGCAGCATAGACTTCTAAAATCCTGCCAGTGGGACTGAGTGGGTCATGGCAAACTTCACAGCTTTTGCAGATTTAAGAAGACTTTTCCCCCGTGAGGATGGTTTATCATCCTTCCAGGTCTTGACCAAATGTTTGTGTCAGTACCCACAGTGTTGTACGGGAACAGCTTTAAATGTGCTAATATGCCTCATCAGTTCTTGTTTCATTTCTAAGCGTCCTCCTCCCACATGGCTTCAGTGCTAGAGAAAGTGTGAGATGAGCAGAGGGAGGAGAGGACAGGATCTTTCCCCAGGGTTTGCACTCAAGAGACTCTGCACAAAAATCCCATAATGTATTGTACTGATGGGAATGTCTGTGCTGCTTTCAAGTAGAAATGGACAGAAACAAAAGAGGGAAGAATGCAGTTTACCTGAAGATCCACGCCTGCAATGGCAGCTTAGACTATTCACTATATCTGATGCTTAAGCAAATTGATGTGATTATGCTAACAGGTGAGTGTCACCTGGGTGGAGGTGAAACTCTAATCTGCCATTCACTCTCTGTGCTGCTTTGTTCCTGCAGGCTTAGTGGCAGGTTCAAAGCAGGACCGAGGGGATTTTAGCTGAGTTGATGTGCTGATTTGTCCTCATGTGCCTCAGCCAAACACTTTTTTTTTTAATTCCTGCATGGGAATGTTTATGAATCACCCAGCAACCTTTCACTTGACCTCACATCATCACATCGTGATTGAGTCACAAAGCTGACGGGCAGGGATTCCAGGATGCCGTTTAGCAAACGTCAACAGCGTGCTGACAAAGGCAGTGAACCACATGACGATAACATGTCTGCATGTGCTGATCATTAACTCGTCCACCAGCGGAGACGCTTTGTCCAACCAGTGACTGACTGCTCTGATCTGAGCAGGGGATGACAGAAAACTCTCCCTCCTCTCTAAATGCGGTGTTGTTTTGCTCAGGACAGTCAACTTAAGAGACAAAAAGTAGGACAAAGACATGAAAGGCACAGTAAAATCTGGAAACTCTGGGTCGATTGGAGTCCTGTCAGGGTCTCCCACAGGATGGTGCATGTCAGGTCGAGGCAGATTGTTGCCGCTCATCCTCAGGTTGCTCCACGCCTCCCTGCACCGGACCGACTGAGGCAGGGCCTGCACCGTTCTGGAAGCCTTCTCGAGTACGTGCCAGAACACTGTGTTACCTTTTGAAATCACACCTGAGCCTCAGCCAGCGGGGTCTTGCTCGCTGTCGTATGAGGAACACGCTTCTCATTTCCGTTCCTAGCTGGAGTTGTGGCACTCCAGGTGAGGCGGGGGAATAAGGAAAGTAGCGTCCACCTCAATTCTTGTTTCACGTCGACTGACTTCACGACACGCATTTTAAGTTTTGGATCACAGAGGAGAAAAACACGAGGCTGTTTACAGAATTCTCTCACATACTTAAGTAGATCCTTCTCTTCAAAGTAAAGAGGAATTATCACTGACAGCTCGCACCGGCACTTAAATCTGGAGTCTGTCAGGAGTACAGAGGAAAGTGAGAGCCAATGTCAGTGCAGCTAACAAAGGGCTTCAGAGTTTGGCAAGAGGATGATGATGATAATGTTAGAGTTATTATATTTTCATGACCTGTAACACTCCCACAAAGAGGAACAGATGCTCCATGTTTATGTTGAAACGCAATAATTCGTAATCCTGAAAGTTACCAAAGAGCAAAGATGATATGAATACCTGCCAAAAAGTCCATGTTTTTTGTACCTTTTGCAGTATAATACACTGGATACCTAGATATGAGATAAATCATCAAGAGACCGAGTGAAGGAAAGCCGAGACAGAAGCTAAAAGAAGATTCTGCTTTCAAGTGTGCCACTTTCGTCTTTTACTGGGGATTGTGTGCAACTGATGGGAACTTTTTAACGTTGAATTCATGACAAGCTGCTCCGGTTTCGGATTCTAGCAAATTGTAACTCATTCTCAAACGGGCTTGCAACAAACATTACAATTAACAACACAGTAATCACAATACAGCATATTCAGGGAAAATGCAAATGGACAAAAAGCTGTGTCAGAAGCATGCTTGAAAAGAACTAGGTCGTACAATATGCTGTCTCAAGTGTTTACACTTGACAGCAAGGTGAAATAACCGCTGTCATAGAGAGGTGTGAGACGCAATATCATTTAAATATGGACATAATGGCGCAGACAGTCTCTCCTGGAGGACATTCATAGGGTTGCAATCGGTTGTTCACATGAAAAGTGTGAGACATTGTGGTGTCCAGGATGGAAGAGGAGAGCTAGAGAGGGAAGTTCAACAACTCGCCAATCACGGCGAGACGTGGCTGTGAATGTCAGACTGTCGGCTCAGAAAGTTGCAGAAATGGTCGGACACAGTCGCCTGAATTCTGATGCCGGAAAGGTGCGGGTATACGGAGCTATTCAACCATCCGACAAGCACTTTTGACGGAGTATACCGAGGTTAGGGTGGATGTGTTCATGCAGAGAGAGAGCTCGAGTCCGGTCACAGACCTGCTTCTGCATTCTATTATTCATAACAACAGTTTTTTCCTAACATTAACCATTTGTTTCAGTTGCCCAACCCTGATTATACTTTGAGCATAGTTTGTTTGTCATAACCACAATCCTTCTCTAATTTTAGCCATGCTGCAGTCAGTAAATGAAATTGGGGTTTTGCTTCTTTATTCCAATGTTTCCTCTTTTGTCTGGCGATAGGCTTGAAGTGACACAGCCAAATTCAAAGCCTGCTCCTGCTATAATCATCCAAATTAAAAGAAGCTCTTCTCTGGTGAACTTCACTCTCTAGTGCAGCAACGGGAAGAGAATCTCATGTGCACTTTGGCTATTATTAATTAACGCACTGTAAAGGCTGCCTTTACAGCACAGCCATATAAAGAAAACCCTTTTTAACTACTATTACAATGGATCCGGTCTCCACTGAGGGACTGTAATGGTGCATTACAAAGCCGGTCTGGGATATCAGAATTACAGCTGAACAAAGTAGTGCAGTTAGGATTTTCATGGCTCTGGCAACTCGGTGGACCCCCGTGGGGCGCTGATCCCTGTTCTTTGGAAGAAAAGCACTTATTATTAATAATTCAGCACAGGAGCCACTTTATTATCAGATGCAGTGCTTTGTCCTCTCAGTGAGCGAGGGCCGCTGCTTAAACCCTCAATCTTTGTTCTTTATCTCAAATAGGAAATCAAAGTTGTAGCAGGTGTCACTCAGTTCAGTAACTGGCTCTCTTGTGCACTGCTCTGTTCAACTTAATTTAGTCCTGTGTACTGTGTGTGAACCCTGATCAACTTTTTTCTGTCCATCCGATGAATTTTAAAAATTGAGGGTCAGATTTACTTTACTTTCATTGTGGACGTGACACATTCTGCTCCCAAACACATATTGTCTTTATTGTATTTACTCTATCAGGCCACCAGGCTGGAGTCGCAGTTTGGTGTCATTTGCGTCCCTCTTCTCATCGCATCTGCATTTAAGGGAGGATAATAGGAGGAGATGTCCACACGGGCTGATTATGTATGGAGAGGTAAATTCTCTGCCTTTGAAAAGGAGGCGTAAGCACAATGCAGATGGGATTTGCAGGAGCCACAAGGAAGACTGTAATCTGAAAAGAAACGTGTATTAAATATAGGCTCATATGTGACTAACATCTGATTATTAGAACAAAAAGGAAGAAATTAGGCTATTGTTGATGAACACCAACTGATTACTGTAACACAAACAAATAGCAGATGGGTGTCATGACAGACTGCAGTTACTTTTCTTTGTGTTAAGTCTTTTAAGAGTGTGTTTTAGCTGCATTTACTTCAATATTAGCATCCATATCAGCACCACCTGCACAATCCCCCCATGCAGTGGGACCTTATGTGTACTTTGTGCGTCTCCTTTTGTTTCCCAGGAACATGTTTATTGCCTCCATATATATTAATAATTAGATATATGCTAAAGGTGATATCCTAATTTTCTGTCAATACCTAATTGTGACCGTTTTTCTTCGGTGGATTTGGTTAAAGTAAATATTTTGTAATCAAAAATCTCTACCTCCTCATGTGTTTTCTTAGTGATCTCCTCTGAACTGCTCCTATAGGCTTTCCATCAGAGGCAGAGTGCGTCTGGAGGTTCACTACCAGGATCAGTCCAGGGGCTGACTGCATAATGAGTTGCTGCCTTAGAAAAATCAACCTCTGAATATACACAGATTACTGCTGCAAAAACTCCCAAAAATGCTGACTTCAGGATGTTCCTCTTGGTGCATGTATGTGATGTTTTCCTGTCTTACTTTGCATTTTACATCCAGCATGAGCATCGGCTTAATGTGGCCTATTTCTACATGTATTTAATGAGCACAACCAACACAGTCCTCTTTTCAATTATGGCATTAACTCTCAGATTTCTGCAAGTGGGCTCTGATTATTTGCTGCTCTCTTCAACATTGTTTTGACTTCATCATGCGACCACCAGGGTGGAATGGGCTGCATGTCATGAATTATTCTGTTAATAAGTTCGGCTAAATGAAATTGTGATCAAAAGACGCTGAAATCCAGACCGCCAAACAGTGCATTGGTCTGTCAGGCTGAGTAGAATTTAGAAAATTTCGCTGTAGCATTTCCAGACTACTGGTTACGCCTTTCGCATTTACAGTACAACCTTGGAAATATTAACCAAATTATCTATGAAAGTCTGCTGTTACAACATGCAAAGATATGGCCTGTGCAAGAAGAAGACAATGCTTACCTAAAGCACATCAAAGAACAGGACTCAGAACATGATCTAACTCCTCCTCCTCCTCCTCCTCCTCCTCCTCCTCCTCCTCCTCCTCCTCCCCCTCAATATCACTGCTAAGTACACATACTGGCCTATTGTTCTTGCCTCTGCATTACTTTGCATATATTTTCCCTTGAGTCATTCTATGTACATGTATTTGGCTTGATAGCACACAGCAGACATGAATACGGTGCGCTTCACTGTTGCTATAATTAAATCCCATAATTGAAACCTGAGGGATTATATGTTTTTGTTCTCCTCTCTAATCACCTTATGCTGCTATATGTAACCCGTGTGAACATGATTGTCACACTCATTTCATTCTGCTTTAAAGCTGTGCTAATGTCAGAGTGACAGACCTGTGGCTAAATGCCAATGCCTTGCTTTGCAGCAGTCTGGGCAGGGGGGTTTGGGCCATGCACAGCTCATACAGTATCTCACAGAGTAATTACCAGCTGCACAGCCAGAGGTTTGTCCTCCTTTAACATCTTTGTCTTCAGAAATATCTGTGTCAGCTCGTCTCCCCTCAGCCGGATGAATCTGCCCAACGCTCTCAGTTCGATCTCTTCTCCTGTTTTTCATCTGCTTTCTTTCTCCGCGAAGCACCGCAGTATCACAAGTAATAAGGCTGTGTGGCGACGGCCAAAGCTGCGCCTCTAAAGTCCGTCTGAAAAATTGAGTGCGGATGAGTGCACAGCAGTTTGTATCCTGGGTTATTATGTTCATGCATCAGTCAGGAGGCCATTTTCACCCCCAACACCCGAAGAGCCTTTTCAGCCTGCGGTCATCAAAGCTCTGTGGCAGGTGTGTGTTCTGATTACACACAAACACACGCCTACATGCAGCTGTTTAATGTTCCTGGCGGGTCAGGTAGAGGGCAGGTAAATAAAAGTAAGTCAGACTTTTGTATTTCTCTGCATAGTCTCTTCATCAGGCATTAAGAAATACAATGTACTTCGAAAGCACCGCCATGTGGCCCAGCATGCTTCCTCAACCTCCTCACTCATTAGTTCTTTGCATCTACTTTGCCTGTGTGCATGCATTAGGGGATATACACTGTATGTTCATGCAAGAGTGCTTACACTGGGTTAATTAGAAGTGAGTGCTGTAATCTTTGCTAAAGCGGATGTTTTCACTCAGCAGCAGCAGCAGCAGCAGCAGCATCCTTCATGTGTAACAGAGGAGGTGGGCTTAAAGCAGGTGCAGCAAGTCCAGTCCTGATAGCCCCATTACCAGAGCTGTCACCCACTCCTCACTCCCTCACACACACACACACACCTCAGGCAGAGCTTGTTAACTGTTGCAGAGCAGGGATGTGCTGGAGTGGACCAGGATGGGGGGTTTGGTTTGAGCTGAAAGGAGTTTATGTGTGCCTCCACTCCACTGGAAATACTTTGTCTGTCTCATAGTTGCTGGTGATGATTAGCATGAATGACAGGATTGGTGCATTGCAACACTGAAACATAGTTGCTTGCATACTAAAAAGCCTCTTCAGTCATGCTTTTTGTCTGTCTCTAAAGGCTAAAATTAGATCCATCCTGAATATTGGTACAGAGAGGATTCTAAACACTTCTCACCTCAGCTCCTGCAGTGTGTTGTTTACAAGCCTTTATCCAAAAGAGCTAAAACCAAGAGGCACAGCCATATAGCTCCTGTTTTAACATTTCTTCTCTGGATGTCAGCTGATTTCCAAGATTGTGCTCATACATTTGCATTGCCTGGCCTCGAGTTATCTCTGAACTTTGGATGTCTCTCAAGTGTGTGTGCAACCTGAGATCCAAGGAGATCCCACCTGTCTGATCCTGTGCCATATAAAAAAGGTTAAGTCATGGTCAGATAATCATGAAGTGATGAGGGGTTACTGATGTGCACAAAAAGAATAGCTAATGATTAAGTAATCAGTAATTAATGAGTAGTGTTGTGCTGTTGAGCAGCTTGAAGAAATTGTTTTTTCTTCTGATTCACAGATATTTATAAACTAATCCTTACCTCATGATTCATTGATACAATATCTGCCAGGCTGTTCTCCAGTAAGTCATCGTTATCTAGTATAGAGTCCTTGAATAAGAGTTATTCTGGATTTGCTTCATTAATTACCAGGTCGTCCCTGATTCGTGTGTTATGTTTTTGGTCTACCCTGTTATAAAATGTTCCCAAAAACCAACTGCCTTTAACCTCCAGTTTCATCATCAGCGGCTGTGGTGACCCATCTCATGTAAACCCCACATATCAGTACACTCTGATTTAATGAAATCATCTGCAGCTACTACGTTAACAACAGCTATCATGGCTTCTATGTGTGTGTGTGTGTGTGTGTGTGTGTGTGTGTGTGTGTGCGTGCGTGTGTGTGTGTGTGGGGGGGGGGGGGGGGTAGAGAATAGAGGGAACAGCATGGGGAGAAGTGCCACTGATCTAAAACAATGGGATTTTTTCAAGTTAATTGGAAGCCGACGCAGCGTGTCCCTGCCTGTTCTGGCTCCCTCCCACATCGTGTCCTGTGCCACCAGGCCTCTTTGTGGAGACGTGCGAAGGTCTCTGTGCTTTGCTGCAGTCAAAAGGCCCTGAGTGAAGGCTTTTCCACGGAGCCCGTGAGGGAGGTCAGCATGGGTTCTCACGTCTTTTATCTGAGGGAAGATCACTTTTTGTTATGGATTTGCCCAAATCTTTCACAATGAGAGAAACACATTCGTATTTCTGTCATTGTGCACCCACCACGGCGGGTGGCCCAGTGCTGTATGTTTTAGAACTGCATAAGTGCTTCTTTTCAAAAAATGTCTTGTTACACTTGATCATGATGATGACAGGAGTTTCAATTATGTCCAGAGTTGATTTCGGTTAAATTTACAGCATGTCTCTTTCATGTTTGCAGCTACATGTCCCTTAAGAGGACATTTGTTTGTGGAGAAGCTGCTCCTGACTCTCAGTTTGATTACCCAGAGAGCAGAGGGCTCTTCTTTCAATGGTCTGAAGTGAATGGCTATGATTGATGATACAAGATTCTTCCTAAATCCACCCTATTTCTACATGCTGCCCGGGTGTGTTGCACTTTTGTAGCACACTTGTACACAGAGGTTATTATGTGGTGCCTTGATAAGATTACTGAGCGCATGGGCATGACCTGAGGATGTTTGTGACATCCATGAAGCTCTTTTGCATGTTTAAGCTGCAAATGTGAGACAGTTAATAGGCTCAATAGACACCGATGAATCTCCTGCTGTCTCTCATTCTCCTTCAAGCAAATACAACAACATGAATTTGTCACAAACTGCAAGTTGATTAAAAAGTTGCCGTTCACTGTTGACTACATTTTCCTCCTCAAAGTTGCTTGGGTGGACATCTCGTGGGAGCAGGATATTTCAGTCACTAGAGTTCGTAAAATGTGTTCAGGGAAAAATGAATCATCAGATGGTTGGCAGGTTTCTCAGGAAAAACAATGTTAGGAAGGCGTAAAGCAACAAAAAGAGGATTTACTCAGAGTTAGAAAGGTTTCTTCCATTTAAGTCAATAAAAATCAGGGAAAACTAGAGATGGTGCAGGGTTTCTTTCTTACTCACTGACTGGAGTGCATCTCAGCTGCGGTGCATTCAATGCTGCCACTGGTCATCAGAAGACATGTATGGAAGCAGAGGAAGAGACATATTGAGATCTTTTACTACTAGTAAAAGTATCAGTACAACAGTGTTAAAGTACTCCACTGCAGGTAAAAATCCTGCATTCAAAATCCCTAAAAGTACAGAAGTATGATTAGCTAAATGTGCTTAAAGTATCAAAAGTGAAACTTATTCTGCAGAAAATGGGGTATCACTGATATATTACTATGTATTTTAGCATTAGCCTCAATCAATGATTGTATGATTATTTAACTGAGAAGTTTGGAGAGGGAATATCTCTTTGATGGAACTGTTAACATCTTATCACACAAACCAAAAAGATTATAAACCACAAGTTTAAAGCTGTTAAATAAAGGAGTAAAAAGTCCAGTATTCTGAGAGGGAGGGGAGTAGAAATCAAAGGAAAAGGAAAAACTTAATAAATGTGCTTAGTTACATTCCACCACTGTATAGAAGTTTTACCCAGTCGTGTTGCTGCAATGCAGTTTCCAGCCACAAGGGCTGAATGATTGTCCACTGAACACAGGGACAGGCATCGTTTCTTAGAAAGTACATTTTTCATGCTCAAAGTTTCTGTGAAGGTTGGAACCCTGAGGGAACCAGGCTGAAGTGACAGATGGGACTGAAAACAACCCTGAATCCAAAGAAATTGGGACACCGTGTACAACATAAATAAAAGAGAATGCCATCATTTGCACATTAACTGTTTACCGACAAAGGATTCATGAAGTGTCCATGAAGTAATAATCCTCGTTGTGAACGACTGAGCCTTTCCAGGATGCCCCTTTCATGCCCAGTCATGATACTATCACCTGTTTCCAATCAACCTGTTTACCTGTGGAATGATCCAAACAGGTGTTTTTGGAGCGTTCCGTGTTGCTGCATCAAATTCAGAATAAACATATTTACAAAAATCAATGAAGCTGATGAGGTGAAACATTAAATAAAATGTCTTTGTACTGTTTTCAATAGAATAGCAAATTATCACATTCTGTTTATTTCTATTTTACACAGCACCCCAGCTTTTGTCCAGCTTGGCTGTTATTTAACCAGCTCTGTTTCACCTTAACTGAACATAACTGCTCATAAAATCACACCACCTGACTGGCAGCAAACTGTCTCGCTCACGCTGACAATTATCACTTTGTGTGGAAACAAACAGTCTCCCTGTGGATAGAGTCCACATGAGGGGGCAGAGCATGTATCTGTGGGGACGTTGCCCCCTCCTGCACTTGGGGCCCGGCCCCCCTCGTCATTTTCCCTTTTGACTCCATGTAACACAGCACAGGCTCGTCCTTTTTCCAGCAGTTGGTCCTATTAAACCAGTGAAATCAAAGGCTTCATTCCCATCTTTTCATCCTGCTGTCGTCCACAGACAAAGGTAGACGGGCCTTCTGACAGCTCCCTCATTATTAGCAGAGTTGTTACTATGGTTACAGGTTCATTATATTCTGGTCAGAATGTTTCTCTGATCATTCTTAAACAAAAATCCCCGTCATTCACAGAAGAGTTTCTATGCTTGGATGCACTATAAAGCAGCACCAAGGTCACCTCGTTGTCTGTGTGCTTTTACTGTAAATGTTCCCGGCAGAAAGGAAATGAATAGATGGAATGCAACATAATTAAATGAAAGCAAAGTTTCCAAACCATAGATTAATAACGTGTTTTATGCCTGAATGCCAGCGCTGCCGAGGCTCAAAGGATTCCTCTTGACCAGTGTTTCACTTATTCTTGACGAGTCTGTAGTTTCAGATTAGTCCTTTCATCTGCTCTGAAATTATACTCTCGGGTGGAAAAAAAAGGTTAAAGAAAGAAAAGGCCCTTGTCAAGCCTGTTCTTGTTTTTGTTTTTTTTCCTGCTCTTCGCCTTCGCATCCCTTCTCCCCCATTGGTCTGATTTGTCTGTATCCTCTGTTGGGTCTCATTTCCATGTTGGGGCTGAGAGACGTTCGCCTCCACTTAGCGCTGTAATCAGTCTCCTCAAGCTGAGCACATCGTCAAATGCTGCAGTTCATGCTCTCTCTCTGCACCTCTCATATCCTTTTCCTCCTCTTTCCATTCACTCCTTCCTCCTAGTGAGCCTTTTCACTATTAATAATGGCCTTAGGCTGTGCAGGCACATTATTTGGGTTTTAAAATGGAGCTTTTTTTCTTTGTGTATGTGGCAGATTTTCTATATATTCATTAATAACTGAATTACGACATGTGTTTTTGTCAGTGTGTGTGTGTATGTGTGGCAGGGTATCCTGATGAGCCTTTCTAACTTATCCTGAGTTTTGAGTCGAGCACATCACACTCTGCACTTTTCTACACAGATGATGAAATAAAAAGTAAAAATGATGAAATGGAACAAATATTCTCAACGTAGGTATTCAGAGAAATATGGCTGTTAAATCAGATTTTATTCATGCAGGGCCTCTCCTGCAAGATTGTGCTGCAAAGGGCTTTGCAGAGAAATGGGAAAAATCAACATAAGAGAAAGAGGTGGGAGCAGTAATAGCTGCTCTGTCCTGGCTTAACCTTTGGCTAGCCTAATGCTAAACAAAGCAGGGACTGAGTAGAAGTTTGATACTCGTTAGGAAAGATAAAGAAAAGCGAACAAAAAAATTGATTAGGCCTTTTCTTGGAGCTAGTTTTTCTCTGAGTGTTCTGACAGCAGAGTTGAAGAGATGTTTCAGCCTGAGTGGAAAATTTTGCACTTATCCCAGAGCTTAAAGTTTCTCCCCAGGAATTGATTAAACCTCTAAAAACTCATCTGTGTTCAGCCAAAGTACATATTTAGAAGTTTTTCCCAGAAAAAAATCCCTTCATGCCTTACATTGGCTGAGAGGTAGTCTTGGCCTTCAGAGTGAGTTTGAGCCCTCCGTGTCTGTCTCCACCCGTCCCTCCACCACTCACCTGCAGCTCCGCCTCTGCTCATCAAACACACAAAGCTCATTAGCAACTCAGCTATCTGACAAAATGGTTAGTGTTGCGCTAACTTGGCAGGCTAACGTGGGCTAACACAGAAGGAGTTCCCCAGACAAACAATGGGGATCAGTGATTGGCCAATAGATGCCAACGTGCACATCTCACTTTTCTGTCTGTCTGCTGATTGGTGGACTGAACGTGCTGCTGCTTTCTTCCACTCAACAGAGAGTGTTGGGGACTCTCTTCAAGCAAGTGGAGTTCATTCACCAAATCAATAAGCCAATGAGTGAGCTACATAGCATATCTGACCAATGGAGGAGCAGGAGGCAGCTGCTATAATGTGTACAAACTAACAAATGTGCTTGTCAAAAAACTGAGCATCTGTGAGATGTTGGGTATAAGGATGCGTCAACTCTTGGATCTATAGACAATAAGTAGCATTGGGGAAAACATTAAACAAAACATTTTTTGCCTCTGTACACGGAGCGTTGAATCAAGAGCAACCAGACTTGGTTGTAGAAACTTGAAAACATTTTACCTCTTATCCGAGGGGCTTTTTCAGTGCGAGCTGACCGGTGGGGAGTCCCAGGTTTGCCTTTATTCTTAAGAGCTTAATTATTTATGGTGCTGCAAAGATTTAAGTGGCCCTCTGCAGTCACTTCGGGGTACATGTGACGGGCTTGTTGGCAGTAAATAAGACTTTCTGCTTGCTCCTGTTGACCCTTCTTTTCCTCTGTGTTCAAGTCCAGTTTGACTTGATGGGAAACATTGATTCAGTCAGACTGAATCCACACTTTATGCAGCACTGAAACAAATAGACACTTAAAAATTGTGATGTAATGTTTCAGCATTTCGTTTGCCAAGAGGTGGCAGAGGGCAGCTGTGAGCCTAGAACAGCCATTTTAACTTCTTTTTGTCCCACGTTTTTTCCAGCCAATTAGTGTTCCTCCCAAATGAGACACATTGGTGTGCAATAAAGGCCAATCCCAGCAACGGCTTTGAGTTATGCACTGCTCCATGCTAACTCACTATAATAAACGACTGTCTACCCACTTCCCTTTTACTTTTAAGACGCTTCTCTCCAACTGCTTCTCTCCTGTGTGCTGGTATTTTCTCTTTCAAAAATTGCCTGTTATTGACATTTACTGTGGAAATAAGCAAAAATGTCAAGTCTTGTACCTCCAACTGTATTCCTAACTGTATTTGCAGAGAAGTTTTGTGTTTCAACGGCGAGAAAAAGCTTAAAAGTTTATGAATTTTACACATTTAGCCTGAAACATTTCAGTATTCCTGCTGTCAGTATTGGCAGGCAGACTTGGAAAGCGTTCAGTCGCTCTGAGGCATTTTGTGGCAGACAGGTGGGGAGAGGCAGTTTCCTCTGTCCTCTCACACAAACACACACATTTACATGTTTTTATAACTTTAAATGAGTCCTGCAGTGTGATTTCACAGAGGAGCTGGTCTTTTGTCTTTATCTCCTGAGTTAACATAATGCTCGTATTGATTGTGAGTGGATTCTCCCAGATGCCCTTGCACCATGAGAGGGGAACACAGGGTTTCAACTGAGGTTAAACGCATGCTTTAATCAGAGCTATCATGATTAACTGAGGTAGAACTGCTCTCATGGGGACTGAAACCTTCGCTGGCTGACACTGCAGTGACTGGTGGGAGTATCACATGACATCTGTGTGTGCATCCCTTGTAAACAAACAGATGAGAGCATGTTCAGAGGGCTACAGGAGCCACTCAAATCTAACCAATAAACAGGATTTCAAAACGCTGGATGCAAAAGCATTTCCCCGTGTCGGCCTCTGAGGAAGGAGTGCTGACAGTAGTCCTGCATGACGGATCGTGAGGCTGCTCCCCGCCTCCCCTCGTCGCTGTGCAGAATCTTCTTGAGTCTAGTGTGTCAGCACTTTACTTTGAAGACGAACCAGGATCCATCTCATGATGTATGAGAACCCAAAGAAAGACTATCCTCTCTGGAGAGCCTCTGTTCTGAGGAGGCTATTTACAGCTCTTCCTCCGCCAACGCTCACACCGCTGTTCCTCATCGGCACTTTTCCCATCAGACTCTACAGAGCTCTCCAAATGTTTGAGTCCAACAAAAAGCATTTTGATTTTAGTTCTGATTGCGGTACTTTTAGTACAAAGAGGCCAGTGGTTGTGAGTGGATATTGGCTTGTTTGTGTGAAGCCCACAGCTCGTACCTTCATCAAGCAACCTACTGTATACTCATAATTGAGCCGAATTGTGACATGAACACTTGATTCCAGGTGTAAACACAAAGGCTCAAATCCAGGTGTAAATGGGGCCTGAATGCTTGTTAACTGTGGCTATAATATTAACACATCTGCTTTTATGCACATTTTCAGTTTGCACATAAAAATACATGAGTGGAAATGCTGAAATATAAAAACAAAACAGGCTTGTTGGTGCATTTAAAAAAGCAAAGAGACTAAAACATGAAGAATGTAACTTAAATCTCCACTGAAGCTCCAGCTCCACTGAGGATACTGAGAGCATGAAAGTGTCAGATTTGTGTGGAGAAATGAGGAGAGTGATGTTCTTCAAATACATGCCAGAAACATATATTCGATATTTCTATCACATTTTCTACATTGTTTTCCTCTTTTAATTACATCATCACGTTGCGCCCCCTTCCTCTTCTGCAATGGTTTAGTGGCTTCTGACTGGAGAAACTGTTTATCTTGATGCACCTGACTCCTTTTTATTGCAGCGGTTGGATGAAAACGCACATCATTTTGCATTTCTTTTTGCAGATTTTGAAAATTTGGTTAAAATTTGTGGATGGAAACAGTTTTAAAGATCTCGGCCTTGAAGAGAGATGAGAGAAAACAAGCTGTTTCAGAAGAATTGATTGAATCACAGCACATTTAGTTTCCATGTTCTTTGATGCCTGCATAATAGATTTTGAGTCACACAGATGTGCTTCTCTCTCTATCTCGCCAGGACTGCAGCAGAGCAGCACTCCTGGAGTGCATTGCTCAAGGACACTTCACCAGGGTGGATTTATAACAGGGGCCTAATAACAAAAAAAAGGGGGGCGAGAGAAAAAGAATTAGGTTCATGTTCAAAGCAGCATGCAAACATGAGGAGGTCTTGGATCCAGGTTTCTGTGAGGAGGGAGCACACAGCAGGCCCCTCAGTGCAATAGCCCCCTGTGGTATTTCAGACAGAGCTGTCCACATGCTGCACGCCTTGATACATGTGCTGCATCGAGGAGCGACAAGTGGAGGTTTGAAGGCTGGCTGCGCCGTGATGCACACATCCGTTAATGTTCCTCAGTACGGAACAATGAGCATGACTTTTCTTTGTGTCACCTCTGCTTCATTGTCCTACTGTAAACCTTCAGCTGCACCAGGACCTGAAGCATTGTCTGATTCTCCCCAGTAACCCTGAGAGAGAGTCGATACAGAGAGCCTGTCACAGCCAAGCCTCTCAGATCATTTATTATTGATTCAGCAGGCATGAGGTGGGTGGAGTGAGGAGGACAGAAAGAGAGAGAGACAGAGAAAGACAGTTAGAAGAACTATGTAGAGAAAAAATACTTAAATAAAAGGGATTAAATGAGGAAAAAGGCAGCAGGGAAAAGGAGCCAGAGAGTGTGAAGAAGATGAAAAGAAGGAATGAAAAGTCATTTAAATAAATAAATGAAACCAAACAGTCATGACAGACAGTGACAGCAGCATGGAGTTGAGGTTGGGCATGAGGTTGTGTGGGACAGGTAGTCTCAAAGCTTTGCCTTGTAGCAACACGCTCCCTGCCTCCTCCAGGCTGTTGCGCCAGAGGCAGAAACATCTCCATGTCGTCTCTCATCAACAGTGTTCCCAGTCTTGGTTCATGCAGGCCGGTATGAGGTGCAGACGCTCTCTGGGGACGCAACTGGCTGCCTTCTGTCAAAACACACCATGGCAGGGACGAGAAGATGGAGAGTGGCTTTGGAAAGTAAACACTGGGCTGCGGCTGGGTCAGGCGGATAGATCGGCAGAGAACTCATATTTCCATCAAGTGTGTTCCCATGCACCTGTTTTCATGCACATTTTCAATTTGCACAAAAACAAACCCGAGTGGCAGAAATTCGAAAAAAAGAGCTGAGACTGACAGCATCGTCTTGCTGGTAGGCGTCAGATCAGGAAGTGCTTCATGTATTGTTTTAGAGGGCATGGACAAGCAATGTGTTCTAACGTTTAATTTGGAGGACATGGCTGAGGTGGAAAAGTTGGTGTATCAATTAGATCAGAATGTGCAACAAAAACTCTACTATAGAAACTTGGCTGCTATCCCACATGGAATTCCTCTCTTTTGGTTTGTTGTATTAAACCATTTGTTTTAATATGTCTCCCCTAAAAACCATGACTGCATGACTGTACAGGCTAGATTTGCTACAAAGCCTGGGCTGATTGCTTGTAATTAGGCCCTGAAGACGTTTGCCTCAGAGCAGAAACACATTTCCCATCTCATGTCTTTCAATATAGTGTTTTATTATCCAGTAACATTTCCCACGGGCCTAAATAAAGTGGGAGTCTAAATGAGTTTTTCACTCATCTCTTCATTTTCTCCTCCTCTTCAGACATGTGTTACAGTTGTACGTCCTTGATTTTCTCACTTTTTTTTTTCCATCTCTGGCAGAAGCAGCATTGTTGGTGTTTGAATTGTACTGTAAACATTTATTTCACTACTTCTCAATACTGCCCACACACACATACTTTTGTCAGTAACACACGACCCAACCAGGGACAGAACAACTTAAGATGGACGGAATGTGGATAAGCTCCTCTTTCTGAAAGGAGCACCTCAAGGTCATGGTGAATTGGTTGAAGTTAGTCCAAAGTTAGAGCTTGTGTGTTCATGCATCATTGCAGTGGTTGAATCTCAACACACTGGCATCCATAATACAGTGTGCCCAGCGCCCAGAGCCTGTTTGGCAGTCTGAGAGAAATGCTTCAAGTATAGAGCTCAGGGTGAAGACATCATTCACACCACCGCCCTGGACCCGCTGAGAACTGACGGTGTCAGTGCTGCGACCATGGCCACCATCAATCACTCCCTTCAGTGCAACACACTCTTTACATTTCTAAAAACACAGTAAACACCTGCAGGTGCTGTCCTCCGCCAAACCCGTCCAGCAGGATTAGTGCATGTTAGAGGCACGCTGCATTTTGAAGGAGGAGACTAAAATGTCAAAATAACTGCAGGTCATAATGTCAAGCTCAAGTTATTAAGTCTGTCCAGCCCTAACCGCCAAACCAGCCTCAAAGCTCTGTTGCACCACTGAGAGGGTGGCAGGTCATGGGGAACTTAGCATGTGTTGGCATATGTTCTTATGTCTTCTCCCTGTGTCTCTGGATACAGCACACGAGTGGGGAGTTAGCATTTGTGAATGCATGATGACTGTCATGATGGAGCATTTGAAAATCTGTTTATTGAGTGTGTGTGTGGCTGATGTGACTCCAGTTTAACCACTGCTAATTCAGTGAAAATGAGGAGGTGAGCAGATCACGGCAAAGCAGAGCCATCCTTGGCAGTGAGCTCA
Organism: Chaetodon trifasciatus; assembly: GCA_037975065.1. Taxonomy (NCBI): domain Eukaryota; kingdom Metazoa; phylum Chordata; class Actinopteri; order Chaetodontiformes; family Chaetodontidae; genus Chaetodon; species Chaetodon trifasciatus. Next base: position 6,728,443 of record JBBMOE010000033.1, read on the forward strand.
GTTATGAGGGGCTGCAAAGGTTTGGCTTTTCCCCGTTACGGGCTATTTATAGAATCACTCTAAAAACTATCAGCCATATCTGACACTGTCAAAAGACCACTGACACACTAGTGAAAGATACAGACCTATTGGTGCCTACATGGCCTGCATCCCAATACTGACCAGCACACACAACCTTCAAAGAGGACCGTGTAGCCGGGTATATATTTCTGCAGTTGCAGCATACACTAATACAGACCTGACTGTGATGATCTGCTATGAGAGGAGCTGAGTGTGAATATCTGAATGGAAATAACTGTGCCTTGTTGGATGAAGATGGGAAGCTAGCATGTTAGCTCACTTAGAATGAACATCCAACCTCTAACCCACCCATGCATCAAATTTTGGAGCAGCGCCTCACTGTATGCGCTTATAGTTTTTAAATACTGAGTGAACTCCCATGGACCTGTTTCCGAAAGTCACCTTCCTCACTTATCGTAATGCTTTCATCATCAGCAGGGATAACAAGTCTGTGGAGCTTCTCGTGTGCTGCTAAACAACACAAGCATTAGGAAATAGCCTGGGCTGACTCATTACTGCTACAGGTACCATTCATGGTCATCAAGGACAGTTGGAATATCATGGTGGTCAAGGTCACCTCTGTATCAGCCAGAAGATAAAATGCTCATCCATACAGCCTGAAAACATTTGCTGTTTGTGAAACGTGGCACAGATGAAAGCGACTGGGAGCATGATGCAGAAAAAAACCTGCAGAGCAGACCGTGTGGGTTTTCAAGCACCCTTTTCCTGCTAGTCTTCAGCAGCTCTTAGTGGTCATAGTTAAGGACTGCAAGGTGCTGCAGCACCGCGTACATGTACACATCTGGAATTTGAATACAAATGAAATTTCTTCTCCACATTGCAATGTTTGCACAGTTGTGTATTCATAACAAAATCTCAAACAAAAGTGTGTGATAATGGCATTGTACACACTGCCTGTGATACTGTGGGAAATAGACTGTGTGGAGTGGAGTGACTGCTCCCCAGAGGAGTCCCATAACCCAAGGCTTTTTATTTGATGGGGAGCACATCCATGACATCTACAGTATTTGTATAAGATTAATCTACACCTGTCCAACAATAACACCTGCCTACACAAGTCTAATTTCTCTTCAGCTGGATTGTAGATGAACTGAAGGATTGATATCTCAAACTGCAGCATCATGATTTAACCCGTCATTCCCTTATGTTGTGTATTTCTCCCCAGATTGTCCCAACACGTGACCATATATAAATCATCACCGCACGCTCTGCAGTTAAAGCCTGGCAGTTTTTAAGATCTTAGTTTGTATCTTATAAATGATTCAGCGCCTCCATCATAGTTTCATCTCACGCTTTTAACAAGAGGGTACTGAGCACTGGAGCAGGAGGGGATTCTGGGCTGCGAGGTGAACAGTGGTGCTGTCAGAACGCTGCATGTTTTGATTATGCTTATACTAAATATGTTTAATTAGAGACTGGAGCATGGCTCAGTGGCAATTCCCTGCAGTCCAGTAAAGAAACAGCAGGTGACATAAGCAATTTCGGAGGTGAGACTGTGGGCTAAGCAAAGTGGAATGAGGTTAGCCACAGTCCGGCCTCTAATGTCACCAGATGTAGACACAGAGTAGGTAGCTCTAAATGATTGTCATTCATATTTAGCTGTTGAATTATGTAAGAAACACCCTTCATGTTGAGGGAGAGCTCAGGAGGTCTGTGAGGTCAGAAGGTTTCTTCAGAGTCTCTCTGACATTATTGGTGGAATTCCTCTTCTCTCACTCACTAATGAGAACATAGCAAATGGTAGATTCCTGAGGAAGTAACAGCCATTTCCTGGTCGGGCCAGCAGCACAAGGAGTGTGTATGATAAGACGAAGAACACCCCCGCACCGCCACCCCTCAGAGTTTGTCCTCCATACGCTCCACCTCTCCCTTCCTATGTCCCTCCCATGTCCTTCTGACTGCCCCTCTGTCCTCCTCATCCCTCGGTTTTTTAATATTTTAATCTTATAGCGGTGAGCCGCCATCACTCAGGATGGACTTCAGACCCCCCCACCTGCTGCTGCTTCTCACCAGCCTCTTACACTGTAAGGACCCACCGTTGTGCTGCTTCAAGGATAAAGGATGTTCCTTCAGTTATACCTAATTTCATGATTTTTACTGTTTCTTCTTCCCTTTTCTCTGCTTTTCTCCAAATACAGGCCAATATGCCAGAGGACAGTCATGTAAGTATAGCTACATTACACCATATGGATTTGACTCCTGTTTAATAATTGGTCCAGGGGGGTGTAGTTTCTCCAGTGACGAGACAGTTTCAGGTTATCCAGTCCTTGCTGTATTAGACAGTCAAGCTATTTTTTCCTCACAGTTATTTTTTGCAGGGAACAGGCATTGTATCATGCACTTCTGGCCTCCTTGATAATTCCAAGCCTTTGGTGAGATTCATTGAAGCTATTTTTAGTTATCACAGGTGAGACTGAGTGATCTTTCAAATCAGAGTTTGAATGAACATCCCAAATTTTGAACAGCTTTCATACAGCATGAATTTGAATTAAACTGCTTGTTTCTTCTTGTTTTCTTCCTGTGCTCTTGGCTAGGTGCCTATAGAGGTAGCCAGTGTCTGAAAAGAATAATGGGCATTTTGGGAAACACACCTCTTGCAAAGAGTTAAATGAAGCGATTGACACCACCAGCCATGCCTCAGTATGAGACTACAGCCAGCAGCTGCTTAGCTTAGCTTAGCACAAAGACTGGAAAGAGAGGGAAAGTTAGCAAAATCTGCCGACCAGCACCTCTGAAGCTCACTAATTAACCTGAAGTCTTGTTGTCAGTGTGATGTTGCCAGCAAACAGAGGAGACGCTGGGAAGATGAAGCTCCTGGTCAAGATATAGTCTGACACATAACATCTGCAAAAATACTTTTTCCACATTAATTTTTGTACAAATTGAACAAAAGAGATCTGAAGCATTAGTGAGGTTTAGATGTGCTTACAAACAGATTCAGTCCAGCTGTTTACCACTGTTTCCAGTCTTTATTCTAAGCCAAGCAGCTGCTGGCCAAAGCTTCATATTTAGCATACAGCCATAAGAACAGTGCCAATCTTCTCATCTAACTCTCAGCAGGAAAACAAATAAGCTTATGTCCAAAAATGTTGGATATTCCTTTATATCTCTGATGAGATCTTCTTAACTCAAGGTCCACCGCTTTCTTCCAGAGCTTTGACAGCTTTGTGACTAGTAGATGGACCTTGAATTAAGCTTATTCTGTCAAACTACTGTTATCAAGGTCAAGAATGAACCTTCTCACTTTGCATATGTGCTATTTCCCCAGAGGCTGAGTTAGCTCAGTCATTCACAGCCGCAGTCGCCCTCACTGAGCCCAAACTAACAGCCGTGCTTTGAGGATCTGGACTAAGTGATTGTTTGGTAGCTGTTGAGGCAGGTTACACTGTGCTGTTGTTGCTGCAGCAGAGCACAAGTTGGGATAAATCAACACAGCTCTCCCAGAGGGGCAGAGAGGGTCAGACGCTGCTTGTTGAAGCTTTTTCCTTCCTTCAGCAGCTCCTGCTTACTCTGCAGTAGATGGTGGCCAGGGAGCGCCTTCCTTCAGTCTTTACCTTTATTGTGGAGAGAATAATACACCCTGACTGTTGTTACTGGCTCACTCCCTGATGTTGGTTTTACACAAATGAGACATGCACCCCTACTGACATTATTTCTTTCTAATGCATATATACAGCATTCATTATAGATACCGTTGGCCTTGCGATCCTGCCCAGCAACACAGTTCAGAGCGGGACACCGGTGACATTGCGCTGCCAGGTCAGCGTCAGTCATGACAACATCCCTCACCTGACACATACTTTCCAGCTCACACGGGACGACGTCCCCATCCACTCGTTCACCACCACAAAAGACTCAGTCGAGTATGAACTCAGCCCAGCCAGAGCAGCAGACTCTGGAACTTATGAATGTCGGGTCACAGTGAAGGACAGGAGCAGAGCCAGCCTCCCACAAAAACTCGAAGTCACAGGTAAAGTTGGAGATGGTTTATTGTTGCATTTCTCAAACTGGGGTTTATTAGCTTTCAGCTGGTTGGGTTTATTATTGTTTGTCTCACAAGGATAGTATGATGCACTGTAGTATAGCGTGAAAAATAATGTAATAATAAACCTGAAATTCTTCCATATCTCAGCGCAGTTGTGGGGAGAAAAGTCAACATAAAGTAGTTGGACAAAACGAGTGGTATTTTGTTTTCCAATTGATGAATTATTCACACTACTGCCAACCATTTTCCACAGCATGACAGAAGATTTCAGACTGATTTCCAGCCGTCTTAAGGAGAAATAACCATTTCACACACCTAAAACTTTCTGGAGTTAAATATCAATCACAGTGAACATTCTGGCTGTGTTGTTGTTTTCGAAAAGTTATGCCACAAAAACAAAAATCCCTTGATTGTTAAAATACTTCCTTGGTGTTGCGCTCAAGGAATCTTCAGCATTTGATAGAGAGCTGCTGTGGACACACTGTAAATGCTGTAAAAATAACAAATTTTTTTTGCTAGTTTTGTATTTATCAGAATTTGCTGCTGCTGACGTTAACATTTTTTGACGTTGTAGTGTCTTTTGTCATGCCAAAATGTTTCCCCACAGCATAACAAAATGCTGTTTTGACTTGATATATTCCTCATGCTGCTTTAGCTCATATATGCATACTATTACAGTATATCTGAAAGTCTGTAGAGTAAGGGCTGTCCTGTTGGGTTTTCCTCTCCTCAGGGCTGCAGACTCCCATTCTGTATTTGAATAAGACGACGCCCTATGAGGGTGAGGAGTTCATAGCCACCTGTAGTGCTCCGGAGGAGAAAGGCTCCCTCATCTTCCGGTTTTACCAGAGATTTAGGAGTGGAGAGTCTCAGAGGATAAAGCAGCTGGCGCCCACTGGGAACTCCTCAGAGACCACCCTGGTCCTGAGAGTGGTTGGAGACAGCTTCCTGTACTGCGACTATGGGATCAATTTGGTTTCTGGGCCCAGACGCTCTAACCGCAGCCGTGAGATTCCAGTGATAGTCCGAGGTGAGCGGATCAAAAGCTGTTATGTCACCATGAAAAGATCTGATTGCTTGAAGAACTGACATGTGATTGATTATTCTGTCTTGCAGGACTCTACATTTCCCCGATTATGAATGTGCTGCCCTCCTCAAATGTCTTTGAGGGTGACATAATGGAGGTGGTCTGTAAAGTGGTGAATCCGCTCAAGAACATTGAAGTGTTCCTGACCAAGGACAGGAGGATCCTCAAGCAAGCGCCAATCAGCCTCAGCCATCGATTCACTGCAAAAGAAGGAGACTCCGGGGAGCTAGTGTGCAAGGCAGAGTGGGGCAATGTGCAGAAAGAAACCTATCAAGTAATCACAGTCAAAGGCAAGAGCTGGACATCCTCTTCGTTATGACATGTCTAATATGACATGAAGTCCCCTCTTATCTGAGGCTTAAAGCCTTTTCTGTTCTCAGTTAAAAAATATATCACAATACATTGAATAATGTTTGATTTTTTGTGATCCCACTCCAACAGAGCTGTTTTCAAAGCCACGCCTGACCGTGGAGCCCATAGACATATTTGAGGGAGAGCACTTCAAGCTGACCTGCTCCGTATCTGTTTACGTTCCTGAGAGGATCAACAATCACACCATGCAGTTCTCCATCTACAAAGATAACCTTGAAGTCACCAGTGCAAAGACATACGTGACTGTGGCACATCCTGCTAAAAATGGCAACTACACCTGCAAAGCACAGGCTGCTTCTCTGTCACACAGTTTTGTAAAAGAAAGCCAAACAGTTGTCGTTAAAGCAAAAGGTGAGTTGTCAAATACGTGAAATTACAATGGATCGGATGTTTTTAGGCACTTACTTTATTAGGGACGGCATTGTCTGTTGGTCAATCAGTCAGTCCACCACTTTGATCCAGGCTGAAACATCTAATGTACTGTACTAAGAGCCAAGTAGCAGATGTTGCCATGCTGGCACACTAAGCAAAAATGGTGTATGTGGTAACCATTATACCCGCCTCACATCAACATGTCAGTATTGTCACTGAGAGCATGTTAGCATCCCAACATTAGCATATAGCTCTGAGAGCTGCTAGCATGCCTGCAGACTCCTAGTCTTGTTCATCTGTGTCTTGTTCTGTTGCACTGACTAACTGTTAACTGTCTTATCCCCAGTTCCTGTTTCAAAACCTGTGCTGAGTGTGGTTGGGGGTACGCTGGTGTTGGGGAAGCGCTTCCAGCTGCTCTGTCACAGTGACAGTGGCACTCTGCCCATTCTCTACACCCTATACGGCCCCAACAGGCTGCTTGAGACCAGGGCGGTGAGCAAGCCGTGGGAAGAGGCCATCTTTAACTCCTCAGCTATCTACAGGAGTTTGGACTTAAACAGCTTTCTTTGCCACGCCAAAAACAGTCAACAAAGAACAACTGTGACAGAATCAGGGCAGCTGCTACGTTCGACCAACATCATTGGTGAGATGCTGGAATGACGACAATGCATTCAAAGAAATCAATGATCACATGGTCTAACATACATTTTCCATGCAGAGCCTGTGTCAAAACCCGTGTTGAGCATGCGCCATAGCATGGGGGACGTCTCTGAGGGGCAGGACGTGACTCTCGTGTGCTCTGTTCAGAGAGGCACTCTTCCCATCAGCTTCACCTGGTACCACACTCAGACAGGGGAAGCTCTCACTTCCCAGACCTCCAGGAAACTGGAAGCATCCCACAGGATCACCAATGTCAGAGGAGAACACCAAGGAAAATACTACTGTGTGTGCACCAACCCCGCCAACGAAACCCAACAAAGTCACACCATCACCATCACAGGTGTGTGTGATCTTCAGTGAGTGGTGGTGATGAGGGTCGTGGATGTGTGCTCTTTGTGAGGACCAGTCAGAGTTTTAGAGAGTCGGGAGGTTTTTGCAAAACATAATGGATTTCATAAGGATATTGTCACATTGTGCTGTTGGAAAAACAAAAGTATTTGCTTGTTTTTCGTCTTGTTGTAAAAGTGGTACATCACAAGGGTTCACAGTTTTTTGATTCAGCGTTTATTAGAATACTTACAGACCAAGTACAGAATGTAAAGAATTGAGCCACTATGAGTGTGAAGTACAGACCCTGAGGCAGGTTTTACAGAAACATTAAAATTAAATAATATAATAAATACTTGGGACATTTAAAGTCGGTACTGGATCATCTCTGCAGTGAGCACAGGTGCCAAATAAACTTTAGCAAGGAGCTTGTGTGAGAAAATTCTGGATTGTGTGTTTATGATTAAATGATAATATAATTCACACCCAGCTGTATATTTGATCCTGTTCTACAGTTAAGATGGCTGGCTGGAAAAAAGGTCTTATCGCCTTCTTCTGCATCCTGCTCATACTGGCATTGATCCTTGTTGTCATCTTTAAAAGACGCCTCCTAAGATTTAAGAGGAAAACAACTGGCGAGCTGTCAGTGTAAGAAACATTTCTCAAGCTCTTATCAAAAGTCAGTGTTTTTGAAGGTGATGTGAGTTACGGGAGTTGGCAGTGTGGTGACGCCCGTGCAGCTTCCTGTTTTAAAAAGCTGATTGTGTTTTGTGTCCACCTCGTCTTAGGAAGTCAGCCAACACCAAAGTCGAGCGGCTGAGCCTCACCCAGTCAGAGGTCAATGAGGCTGCCAATGGTAAAGTCTATAATACTGATACACAGACTGAGCTGCAAATTGTACTCAGGGGCGAAATGTGCTTTAGTAAACTAATTCAGAAGTGTTGACTTGTAAATTTGAAAGCATTAAAGCAGTGGTGCAGATTGTATCGATTCAACCGCTGAGGCTATTTCTGTCTCTGTGCAGTCACTCCAGGCATGATGGGAAAAAGTGTTTGGAGCGAACACGTATCGGGCTCTGGTGAGTAGACTGTATGAACTTTATTCAGTTTTTTATAAAATTATGAGGCTTTTATTATTCTGTATTTTTCTTACTGTCAACAAATCCCATTAAAAGACCAAAAGCAACATTATCTTAGTCTGTCTTTCAGTGCCTCCCTGTCCTGTCTGTGATCCTCCACCCTGAGCCCACTGATTCCTCCTAAAGATGTAAACTAAAGAGCTTAAAGAACATTGTTCCATTTGTTAAAAAGGCTCAGTCATTTCCTGTGACAGCTGGTCACTGCAGGTTTTAGAAAAAGTGGCTCAAACAGGCGTAAATGCCAGCCTTAGTCTTTAAATATTCCTTCATTTGACTGTTATACTGTCTGATTTGAAATTAAATGAAGTGAAGTTTAACTTTGTTCATGCTTGCTGCTGTCTTGAATGGCAGAGTCTGATGACCAGAACAGTGTGATCTCTCCAGAGAAGGCAGAACCTCAGTACACAGAGGTGCAGACCAGACAGGCAGATCCTAACAGAGGTGAGACTGCCTCTGAATCTGTATATTTTTAGTGTGCAATGATAGCGCCAATGTCATTTTGATCTTAAAAACACAATCTAAAATGATTCTGCATTTGTTGTGACAGCTCCGGTGAAAAAGGGCACAGACACGGTGTACAGCGAAGTGCGGAACTCCAAGCAAGGTACGAATAACATCCTGCTCCTCGTTCAAATCCCACTTATTTTACGTAGCGAGAGAAATCAGGCCACGAAACAAAAAGCGCCAGGAAACAGGATCAGCTCAGACTGTAAACATTTGCATTGTTAGTGGAAGAATGTCCCATTAAAACAGAGGGCCCAGTCTCCAGGTGTCCACTTCCTGCTTTCGTCAAAGAGAACTTCCTGTTCTAACAATCAGAGCCAAACAGCGTGTACATCCGTTAAGACTAACTGAGTAACACTCTCCATTGTTTGATACTCACGAGGGAAACTCTCGTCCATTGTTCCGTCATTGGCTCCTAATAGCTCCTAACAGCTTACATGGCAGCTGTATTCAGAGCAATGATGCAGCAGAAGTAAAGGAAAACTCAATATGAGGCTATAAGAGACTTGTAGATAAAGCCTGTATTAGCATGTACATATTAGTGTGACTGTGTGCAGCGTGATAAGCTCCCGGTTTCCTGGGACCTGGCATCTTGCTCATGGAAGTGTTGATGACTATACCAGCCCTCCTTTAATCCTGCGGCTCCTCTTTTGTTTCCTGAGCTTGTCCTCTCGCTTTGTTTTTGCAGGTGTTCCAGAGCAGGCGGATGGTGTAAGTGAAAACACACACATCATGCTTACAGTGCATGCACATGGCACACATTCATGAATCTGTTGTGTCTTTGCTCAGAGAGACCTCTCACCGACTGACACAGTGCAATAAGCGGAAACCCTGTGGAGTCGGTTTTTAGTGTTTGTAGACAGGTAACTGAAAGTATTAACACTTTATCTCACTGGTTCATGAATTTGTGATAATTGCGTAGGAAGTGTCCCAGAAAGAACTGCAATTTGGCACCGGTTATGTTCTATTGTTGAATTTCAGCTAATTAATTCCAGTTAATTAACCTAGAATCTGGTCGTCAGTACACAGCAGGTCAGCTTAACATGCAAAATGTGTCTACACAAATGAGTCCAAAGGGACACTTACAGTTCAGCACCATATATGAGGAATAAAGTTTCCTGCAAGAGATTGTTAAACTTTATTTTATTTGGGTTTCAAGGATACTTCTGTGGTGATCAACATCTGCTGAACTGACTCAGCTAACTGAAATAACAGTCTTTTAACTTTTAGCCACACTAGCACCGTTTCTCGAGGGAAGGCAGTGCTGGTCGGTCAGTCCTCCACTCCGGTCCAGACTGAATTCTTTTAGCAACTTTCAGATGGATTGCAATGAAATTTGGTTCAGACATTCATGTCCTTCTCAGGGTGACTTATAAAAACTTAAAAGATCTCTTAAGTGTTCATTTCTTCATCAAGTCATATTTACATCTGTGATTAAATTCCCATAAACTTCCGCTGTAGCCTTGTGTTTAGTGCTAATTAGCAAGTATTAGCATGCTAACATGCTTAAGTAATGTAGTAACGATGGTAAACATTATACCTGTGAAACATCAGCATCTCTGCTTTGTCTTTCTGAGCATGTTAGCGCGCTGATGATAGCATTTAGCTCAACACAGCCTCACAGCGCTGCTAGCATGGCTCAAGACTTCTGTTTCAGTATATTTTGCACCAGTTATGTTGTTTTTCCCACAAAACTTTTAGAAATGATGAGAAACGCTTCAGGAATGAACAGACTAGGAGATAAAATAAAGTGCTGCCTAACTCTGAGTCATTACATATTTTGCCTTGTCTTTCTTCTCCTCTGAAACTGTAACTTTCTTTGTTTCTCTGCATATTCTCACTTCTTTGTTGATTTCTGTTCAAGATGAGTGAGCTGCAGCCATGGCATGAATCACAGAAAGCTAATTACAAGCAGTCGATCCGTCGTGCTGATCGATTCGGCCATGAGTGTCATGCAGCGATCTCTTTCTTCACACATGCGTCATATTCCTTCTTTGTTCTGTCACTTCTCCGCAGGGGTCAGTAGAGTACGCACAGCTGAATCATGATGTGGATCACCACGGTGACCACGGTAACCATGGTCACCACAGTGCACGGGATGACCACACAGACGAGATTGACAGCAGCGTTGACAACAACGCCGCTGACCATGGGGAATGAAAACGTGATCCAATGCCAGACTGTTAAGTGACCAACAAGAATATTTATTCCCTTATTTATCCGCCTGCAAATGCAGCTGGAGTCCTTTGTGCTGAAAGACCTTAAACAGCTCTAAACATCTATATACTTTTTGTACTTCTGTAATGCTTTGCAAGAAACATCCCGCACTGTCAGTTCACATGCTTTGCCTATGAAGGGCAAATAAAATGTTTTTGTTAAACTAAGTGTTTCTGTTTCCTTCATTGGTTGTTTTCTTGCCAAACCACAGAGCGAGGATGTGTGTCATGACCCTAAAGGAAGAGACGTTCAAGTGTGTATCCTTCCACTGGTGGCAGCGGTGACAGAATTTGAATAGGAAGAGCTTTGAAGTGAGTGCAGCAGTGATGCTGCCTGTTTAGCGACGAGGCTGGGAGTGCGTTCATCAGCCGCCTGTGCTGTGTGACAGCCAGAGCTTTCTGTTTAAAGCCACCAGAGGACAGACTTCAGGCAGCGCCGCATGGAAACTTGGTGCCATCTGGCTGTGATCTCTCTTACTGTGAGAGGGGCTCTCACTGTGCTGTCAGGACATATCAGTTTCATTTTCCATTAGCTAATGTTTAATTGAATGATATAACATGAACTTATTAAAGGTCCCCATACACCGGATGTCTTTCGCAGCTAAATCTCTTGTTGAGAGGAGATATGGCTTATTAATAATTGCCACATACTCTGACTTTAAGTGCTACTTTACATCCAGGAAGCTCTTAGCTTTGAACATAATGTAACATATGGTGGCTTTGTTCTATTCAAGTGTCCCATTAGGCCATGACAGCGTGACACCAACACCAGTACACCAAGTACTGTATTTAAGTACAATTTTGACATACTCTGACTTCAGTATTTCAATTTTATACTACTTTTTGCTTCTAATCCACAATGTTTCAGAGGGAAATATTGTACTTTTTACTCCGCTGCATTTATCTGACAGCAGTTAAGATATTATCTTTAAGAAAAATACATGAAATAAAATACATACAATTCGTAAAATACATGAGTATTACTTCCACCACTGCCTGAAACCGAAGCAGCTGAATGGATTTCATCCATCATTAATTTTATCATTTACACCTGTTCTTTCCCTGATATGACTTGAAAATGTCTTCCATAAAAAGGCCCGTTAGCCATACATAGCTTGGCAGATAAATACATATGTTTCTACTCTGACTGTATGTTTCTGTTGTCACACTAAACCTCTGTCAATGATTTCCATTTATATTTCTTTTTATAGTTTGCGTTGGCCTCTTTCAAAGACCTGTGGATGTCAGACGTGTGGTGTCATCGTCACAGCTTGACATTTTGCAGAAACAAGGTTTTCACCTGTCAGCAGGTATAAATGGAGCGAGTTGCAGAGGTGCTGCACCAGACCAGCATTTGAGCGCATACATCGGGTTCACTCAGTTTGTGGCAACTGCAGTCGACAGCCTGGATTATGAGGATCTGTGCTTCACAGGAAGCTCTTACGAACACTGAACAACAGATCAAATCCATGTGTGAGTCTGTAATACCTGACACCACAGCTAACAGCCTGCCACCAAGTCACACCCTTTCATCTCCATTCTTAGCACAAACGAACGTATAGACCAGCCTACGCAGGAGCTGAAACACTCATCTTCATTATCTGCCGGCCTGGAGTTTGTCCATGTGCATGCGTATGTGTGTCGCAAGCGTCTGATCTCTCCTGAGCCGCCACCTCTGAGCTTTTGTTCAGTGCTGCTATCGTGCTAAGTCTTCATGAATGTGTGCGCAATATGTGACACCGGTTTGTGGTACAGTATTTCCAGGGTTTGCACCATTCCCCCAGGCCCCCAGAGCTCTCATATGCAGATTGATATGGCCTCTGTGAGGTCCTCAGAGGCATGTATGAATGGATTGGGCTTCAGCTCTGAGGTGCCAAAATGAAAATTCAGCCCTGCTCTGAGGATAGAATAGTTGACGCATGGTTTATTAATCACATTACTTAACCAGGAGGCCGGCCTTGACAGGAGGGAACAGCATATTCGAGCACCAGTGATCATGCACAGGACCCAATACTGTGTTACATGAATAGCAGCAGTGTAAGTTATACAGTATCAGAGTTGTTGGAAATAGGCTGTTGGAGTATAATTAAATAGTGGGCAGAGAAAAGCACAGCCTCAACTTGCACTGGTTTTATTTTTGGATGCATTTGACCCAAAGACAAAACCACAAAGTTGTGTAACACCCATTTTAACCAGCTTGTCTGCAAGAGCCACGAAGGTGTGTGTGCATGCCAGGGAAGAGGAGGGTGCTTTGAGTGCATTCTTATTTCAGACACGGTGCACTTTGCCCAAGGATGGTGCCGCTCTGCCCTCACATCGTAACTGTCTGTCAGGGGCGAAGATGGTGGATTTACTACTGTGTCAGCTCTTTAGGATCCTGTTACAAGTAGGCTACCACCAACCCCAGAGAGTAATACTGTCACATGATCAATACTTATGGTGCCAATAGTGTGGTAAGGAAGGAAAGGGGCTTGGTCATGGACATGCATATGGAGATAGATCAGTCTTACAGGCCCAGTAGAGTCTTCTGGCCCCTCTTTATGACTGCACGTACGCTGTTTGTGTCTCCGCCACGTAACCTGATCCAGCCCCTCCTGTATCTGGAGCACAGCTCCTGAACTGCCATTGGCTGCTGTGCTAAAATTAGCATATTGACCCCTGTGAAATGCATTCTGGGAATATCTCATCTTTGACTTGGCCTTATGGGGCCAGTGCTGTTTGCAGTCTTCAGATGCACCAATGAGGTCATCACACAGAACTCGTCTTTTCCTCTTGTAAAGGCACGTTTATGTTCTCAGCCACGGTATTCTGAATTTATGGGATCATATATTTGCACTTCACATTATAATCGTGTTATGTTAGTTCATTTAATTCCTGATATATGTATGTCCCTGTACGCATATTGTGCACATATACTGTATTTATGACTCCTATATTAATGCGTTCTTGTATTGTTGTAGTAGGAGTAAATACTGTACTGTAGTAGTTAAAAAGGCAGCAGTATATTCCACATTACTGTGTGTAAGGCTGCTTTCATGAAGAACAGTCATAAAAGTAAAAATGAAATCACCATCTGCGTCAAGTGATTTCCTAATGACTGTAAAGGTGGAAAAAGAATGATGATGAATGATGAAGACAAATGAGTTGTGAAGTGTTCAGTTCAGTGTTTTATTAGAGGCATTTTCATTTATATGCACACGACAGTATAATGCAATCGGGTATACAGTGTACTAATTTCAATAGCTACAATAATCAGCAATCCAATCATACGTAATACAATGAGACTATGATGTAACAAGACAACCGCGTTGTTAATGTCATGTGTCCTGCACAGATTAGTAGTTACATGAATCCGAGCACATCCTTGTACCTTTTCCTGTGATGACCTCCTGCCTCATAACAAGGCCAGTGTCAAACTGGTGATCATTGTTTCTAACAAGCTCAATTCATTGGAGAATATTTGTTTTAAACTGTGAGTCAGTCGATACATTGTGCAAACTATGACCTCAATTCAATGTCAAGCCTTCCAGCTGACTTATAATAAAAATGAATTGTGAATCCAGAGAGTTATTTATCAAAAGGATGGTATTTCACGGCCCATTTGTCTTCCTACATACCACATAGTGGTACGAGGCTCATTAAAGAGTCGTGCTGGGATATTAGGGATGAGCACCTGCAGTATAGTGCAGTCTGGGTTTTTGTCTGAAGCCTGTTCAGAAGCATGTTTATGTCACTGCAGAATAGTAATTATTTATACGTGTGGGTTTATATATTGTAATGCTACATTAGACACAACAGTTTTCCTGGTGGAAAATGCTGGAATTAAAGATTAAATAGTAATAGCCTTTATATTAACAGTACATACATTTTTTATTCTTGTTACTGACGACAGCCACATGTCACTGTGCTGTATAAAGGCTGCAGGCAGCTCAGGCATGCCATTGTGTGAAAGAGTGCAACTCCATTGTCCTTCATATGCTGAGTAAAGGTTAGATTTAGTCAGTCCACCTGTTCGATGTCCTCCATCTTTCATTGCTTAAGCTCTCGCAGATCCAGGAAATTAATTCACCATAACCTTGTGCAACCTGGTCAGAGCACAGAGCGGCAGGCGAGGAGGAGGAGGAGGAGCAGGAGGAGGAGGAGGTTCACTCTTCCTCATCGACCGCCGACCATTTCCAGACCGAAACGCACGCCCTCATTGTGCAATCAGGCTTCAACAAATTAGGCTCACATATGCACAACTTTTAACCTCTAACCTCCTTTTCCATGGATGAGGACTTCGGCTAAGGTAACCCAATCCTCACACAAACAGTCAGCCAGCCTTGGTGCTGCTCCCACTCCCCTCTGTGCTAAGTCCAAGCCCTCTTTCTCTCACTGTGTCCCGGACAGCTGCAGCACCTGTTTACTGCCTTTACCTCTTTGCAGGGCAGCGTTCTTTATACTTTGTCAATGTCAGCAACCGCGTCTCAGCAGGGCAGCCGCTTTTCCGCCTTGTCCTCAACTGGTATACAAATAACTATTCTAAACAGTCTATAAACGCTTCAAGGCTTCTCATTGGAGTATTTATTCAAAGCTGTACGGAAAGCCTTTTAATTCTGGGTTACATGGGTCACTGGAAAATATCAGACTGTAAGTGTTTATGAGGAGGTGCATGCAGAGTCATGCGGGTACACGGGTTCAAACGCTCCACCCTTTCTTATGTCATGTAGACATGGTCTGAGCGGTTCAATTTCTCTTGGGACAAAAAACACATTTACACTCCCAGCAAGCAGCCTGCAGAGTTCATTCACCTCCACCAGTCTGCACCTGTTATTGTTTAGGTCTACATGAGCTGTGTGTAGCATTAATTAATGATATACTCACATCTTACCTGAACCCAGATGGGTTGAACAGATGTTTGTTTTTTTTATTTGAGATCATGTACATGAGTCCGTAGTACAGTATGCACACAGTCACAGATACAGATTGAAAAGTAAAGGTGAGAATTGATGCACAGCTCGAATGTCATGATGTCATTGTGATCATTTTTTAAAAAGTAACAGACATCATAACACTGTGTTCACAGGCTGAGTAGAACCCCTCATGACAAATAAACTAAACTTCAGATGTAAAATCATTGGAGGGCCCCTTTAATTGTCATGTTTAATTGATACAAAACTTGTTTCCCTCATCTCTCTTTTGTAGCTGTTTTTTAGATCCAGCCATCATAGCTGAGAGAAGCATTTAAATTAAATATCTAAATATGATTAAAAAAAAAAAAACTTAACAGAAAAGGTGCAAACATGTATTTAAACTGTTTCCTAAAAAATCCAAATTCATTCTGTTTCTGTGGTAATGAATATGAACCAATTCCCATGGAAACTATGTGCTCGTGACTGGGAGTGTTCAGCAACTTAAGAGTGCGCAGGCATGGCAACCATGAGGGCCATGCCATGTATGTAGGGCCAGATGGCAGTTGGACTCATTTTCAACAGCAAATGGCTCAATTTACTTTTGGTTGGCATGTCGAACACTTGGCTCTGTGCGGGGATTCATCCATTTGTGAATTCACCTCACGCCAACTGAGTAGTCTACTATGCACCCCTATGCACATTTCTGAAAAGCGTGTGGACTTTTGCTGCATTAGCTGCTGTTTCATTTAAATAAGAAAGCAAATATTTGGGAAAAAGTTGTATTTTCTCAAATACACTAAGATGGGCTGTTGTTGGTACCATTTTGTGGTGTCCATTATGTTATTTGTGTTCCACCAGACCCACATTAACAAGAAATGCTGATGTCACTTTAAATCAACAGCAGTACTTCTAGTAGAGCCATATTACACATACTATATAATTAATGTGTTGCTTTGTATCAATTGCATGAAAGTACTTTAACCAAATAACTAACTAGCAAATAAAATGAGTCGCTGTAGAGCTGTAGACATCAGCTGGATGTAACTTCAGAGCTATGTGTGTGTGTGTACAGCCCTCTAACTGACTTCACTGTGAGTAATAAACAGAAGGGGATGTGATACACCATCTAATACTTCTAATCATTTCCAGGCCTGCTATAAGGGCTGGAAAGGTGAATCAGTAGTAGATACAGTACATGATTTTCAATTAGGCAGCTGCTATTGCAAATCTAATGATTTAGCAAATATCTGAAAATTATGGTCAGTGCTCCTCATTTTTAACTCTGAATCTCTGTTTCCCCAGATGGATCGATCTCCACAGCCATGGGCATCATGGTGTCCCTCTTTCTCACAGAACGACAGAGGATTACATGCTCCTGATTTAGATTCCAACTCCCTTTTTTCAGCCCAATGTGTGAGCTGTAACCAGATACATCTCAACCCCAGTCAGTGTCTCCCACTGGGGATGCAGACACACTAATCCCTGCAGTGTTTACTGTTCAGGTGTGCTCATTATGTTGCCTGTTAAGAAACAAACCACTTCTCCTGTTGTCACCCATGGGACTGCAAGTGCATGTGCTGGGACAACAGAGTGGTTTCTGAGAATAGGGTAAAGCCTCGCAAGATGGGCAGACGAGATCAGGTGGTGTTATTGTAAAGATGTACCTTCCAGCATCCCTTTCGATTCCCCCTGTTCCCCACTGTCCAGGAGGACATCTGAGGGGGGATGAACGAGGATACCATCTCTCCTTGTTAGCAAAATGACCACACTGAATCCCCCTTATGTTAGTCCAGTCTGCCTGACTCACTGATCCTTCATCTGACTGAGGTCTGTGCAGGTTTGAATCTGAAATATCAGCAGCCTAACTGTGCTGTGTATTGATAAATCCACAGTGCTGTCTGTGGTGCTGAGGTGGCAGACAGATTTGTAATTGACCTTTTTACTGTAAGTCCTGCTCTACTTTCAGTTTCGTTTTGGTTCTATAAAATTCTCTAATCTATATCGTATAAATATACAGTTTTATGCTATATTGCAGCCTGTATGCTCTATAGAGTAGTGTCACCTTCATGATCAAAGCAATGAGTGGCAACGTGTAGCTGTGGAAGAGTGAGAGGAACATTCTTTGGCCAATAATATTCTTATAATATTCCTATAATATCTCTATGATCACTGAGTAGCATCTTTGCTGCTGAAAATACACCCCCAGACCAACCACCTCTCTAACAAAATAGCCCTAAAATAAACAAATTCCCGGCTGCCCACGTGTAGTTAAAATTCCAGCTAAGAGTCAGACCAAAGCTGTGAATTGCAGTATGTTTCTGCACACATGTGGATTATTCACACTGAATTTTCACAGATACATATGACTTGTGTTACACTTTTAGACAACAATGTTTATGAGGATGGCAGCCTGCATTCATAACATGCTATACACAGACAGGCTGCTTCACAGACCTTATTTTTAGGCGATGGAGTCACCAACCTGCCTGCTACCTGCATCACGCGAGTCAGTCGAGTGTTAAGGAATGCATTGCTTGCCTTTTTGTAACACGAATAGCCCAGTGATAAGCCTCTGTGACAGGCCGCCATTAAAATCGTCATTTGGTTTGAGCTTTGTGTGTCCTGAGCTGTTTGTCCCTGAATACCTGGCTGTAGAGGACTGAGGAAGTGTTGTAAAGTGACACAAATGGATCACTGGTGGCACCAACTGACGGACTATCAACAATATTTTGTTGATAATAAGTCAGAAATATTAGCATTTGAGTTTAGTTGTCTATGCTGTTTGATTTGCTCTAAGTCAGCCGTAATTAGGCTCCGATTTTGTATTCCAGCAAAATTGTAAACAAGACGTCACAGTTGTCTTTGAAGTAAAAGATTCAACAGCATGAAAACATTTTCTGTGAATGAATGTTGGATGAATGGGACTGACAGATATGTCCAAATCCAAAATATCAAGTAGCTAGTGCAATGTTAAATCATATCAGGGCCAGAATCAAAGCTTCTGATAGTGACGCTTTTCATTAGGAACAGCAGCTGATGTGTCTTGTGTGAGAGAGTCATGTGTCATCATTTTGGCGTGAATGCGCTTTAATCACAAAAACTTTTCTGTGTCAAAGCATTTGATAAATCAGATTTCCAAGCAAAATGTACCATAGATCATTATTACTCATCATAACTAACTCAAAAATCACATTTAGGGAGCTGACGACACCATACACATGTGAAACCTCTGACTTTATCCCTAATCTGTCTGTGATTGTTGCTGCTTGTAATGTCCTTGGTTATGTTCTTTTCACCTGAATGTTTTCAACTCTGACTTCTTGGTAATTTGACAGGTCATAGCGCACACCCTAAAGGGCTGGTGGGGAGGGGGAGGACAGCCTGGACTATGTATAATAAGAAGCCTTAACGTGTGAGACGTCTCTTTGGCATTTATCCAGAGCAGGCCTAACACTGGGCTGTAACAAACAAACATTTTCTACAGGCCGAGGTTCTCGTGTCTTCTGGTGAGGAAGTCGCTGTGGAGAGGAGCGAGGGAAGCTGGAAGGACTATCACCATTGCTCAGGGATGCCCCTGCACCCCCTCGATACCATATAAGAGACTGTGAAACCCGATAGCTGCTGCTAAAAGTCTCTTCCTCGAGCTGTGAACATTCAAATACTCTTACTTCAATTTGTCTAGACATTAGCTCTAAGCCTCTCTCCCCTGATCCCGTTGGTTAGAGACCAGTAGTGCAGGGGGGTGATGAATAATAAATTGTGCTGGCATTCAGGGCTGGGGTCAACTCTTACCATGACTGAAATTAATTGATCATTTCCTGCAGGGATAATCTGAGCCGTCTCCCTCCTCTGGTTGTGTAACACACAAAACTAGAAGGTGCACTGGTGAGCAAATGCCCTCAAAGTGATGAGTTATATGAATAAATTATGCAGAATGTACAGCAACACATTGAAACCACAGCAAATTACAACAGAGGTGATCAAGTTCTGGAGCAAGGTCATACCTTAAGTGGTTGGATTTGTTTTGAGAAACAAAAAACCCAAGGATGGCAGCTACGCTATTTCCTCTGTTACATTGGCAGCGACTGTGAAATGCCCAAGTCCTCTTCCAAAGGTTTGGGAAACCAGTTATAACCAGCTCAGCCCATCTTAGAAGTCTGTCTGGGGGACAGCTGGTGACGCCAGCACAATGTTACAGCTCCATTCACACAAACTGAAGTCTCTCAGTGATAAAAACCTACATTATTCTTCTAGGATTTTTGCTCTATGTGCATCAATCTTTCTTCAGAAATTGTCATTTTCTCACGTATATTTCAGTGTGTGGCAAAAGTTTAGCATTGTAAATAGCAACCGTTCGGGAAATCATGTGACTTTTCAGTGGCATTTGAGAGGAGAGGTTACATTTTAGTGGCTTTGCCCCCTCAGTTGGTCATACCAACACTCCCACACGTAACCTCCTCGTGGGTGAATTTTATTAGTGTATCTGGTTGTGATGCAAAGGGCAAAGTGTCACATGACGGACCTGCAGGTCAACATGGAACATGAGAAGGAACATGGATGAACGCAGTGAAAACACGCAGTAGCACTAAATTACTTCAAGAAAAGAAGTGTAGGAGTGTTTTTGAAAGCACTTTCTAATGTCTCTAGTCTACCAAGATTGGATTGCACCATCGGGTATGATGTAAGCAGGCAAATCAATAACACATGCCAACATGAGATCATGTGCTGTTTTTGTTAGATGTTGTTTATACGTGCTGCAATAAATGCCTCTTGTTAATACCACCAAAACAACGTGATTCACAGAAAACGGCTGTATTTAACTGCTTGTCATAGCCCAAAATAGAGAAATAACTGGTCTACAAGCCTCCTGTATATTTGAGGTACAGTCTCCCTCTTCTGGCAACATTTAATTCTGATAATAATCATAGTTGTTTCGATGTTTATGTGAGAAGATGCATGTCTAAAGTAAGACTCGAGGGGAACATTTTGGTTGTCAACATTTTTATGATCTAGGGGTGGCTGCTGTGTCAGTGCACATATGGCTGCATGGTGGGAGGAGCTGGGCGAGGGCCACTCATTTCTAGGCTGAAGTCACTGGATCTTGGGCCCTAAAATAGCCCTACAGAGGGTATATAGGGGTCCTCTCCCACTTGCCCCACTGGACAACGGTTCTGTGCAACAGTAAACACACTGTGCAAAAAGAGAATTTCAAATTCAGGAGGCGGGGATTCACAGCAGGCGAGAAGAAGACGGCCGTCCGGGCTAAGAGACGAGGACTGGAACACGCTGAAGCAAAGGATTTGAGAAACGCTTGTACTCCACAGTAACAGCAGGAGATTCTCCAGCTGGAAAGTAAAAGGATAACAAGCAAGCAAGGAGAAGGGGAAAGGACACAGAACAAAGGATACTGCTCTTTCATTGGACTGGTGCATTCTCTTGGATTTCTCACTTCCCTCCTCCTGGGCTGACAGCAAAGGGGGAGGACAGACAACCACTGCAGGGATGAAGTACAACTACCATGTGCCAGTGTCAACGTACACACGCAGCTCACAGTACACACCAACATACCACACACCTAGCTATTACACCCCCTCACATTACACACCAACGCACTACACATCCACATATACCTCAACGACAAAGTACACCCCGACACAGTACAGCACGACACATTATACTCCATCACATTACACGTCCACTTACAAACCTGCATCAACATACATCCCCTCATACAGCAAAGGCTCACGGTACAGTTCCACACAGCGCACACAACCTCAGGAGCATCCTGCACCTGTAATACCTGTCGCACCTGCAAAGAGAACTGTGCACTTCCCCAATGACATCATCTTCCAGGACATTGTAAGACGGGGAGATATGGAGCAAATTGGTCGGTTCATGAGGGCAAGGAAGGTTCGTGTGGATACACTCTTCCACTCAGGTGAGCACAGTCTCCTCAGCTTTTACCGTTTCCTCCAGTGATTTTGCCTGCAGGGATTCATACGTTTAAAGTTTGAAATTTTATTGTGAAATTAGAAATAATGGCAGCCAGTGAGGATCAAGGCTTCAGAATTGACTGCATGGCTGGGTGCAGCAGTGCTGCAGCGGAGGACTAATGTCGTCTTGTGTGCAGGTATGGCAGCACTACATGAAGCTGTGCTAACAGGAAACCTGGAGGTGGTGAAGTTGCTGGTGAAATATGGTGCCGATGTTCACCAACGAGACGAAGATGGCTGGACGCCACTTCACATGGCCTGCAGTGACGGCTACCCAGATATCGCCAGGTGACACATGACTTTCTAACATTTCCGTCTCGATCATGCTTGCTTTTTAGGCACACAATTTAAAAAAAAAACTTTTACTCAATAGCAAATCTTTAATCTAATACAGAATAGGCATTTGAACCCACACTGTATTATGTATTCATTTTCTATTAAATATGGACGCATCAGATGTCCCTCAAAGAGCACGGAGAGGTCACCTCATTGCAATGGCCTTACAGAAATAAAGTTTATCTGGTCGCAACACTGGCAGTTTGGCTCTGAATGCTGAAGCGTGAAACTGTATAATTCAACCATCACAACACACACAAAACGTGGTGTTCAGCAGGAAGAAAACTCAGGGATTTAAAGAGAGGAAAAACACAAGATAGAAGAGAATTTACAATGTCAAAATGTTGTAAAATATCCATCCAACAATACAGACAGTTTAACTAATACCACTGCATTTTGACAGTTCCCTTTATTCTGAGGTCTTTGAGTTGAGGTAGTGAAGCAAACAAAAAAATAAAAAAGCTGCACACCTGATAAACTGTGCCATGTTTTCTTTGTATGTGAGAACCTCTGTTTAACAATGCTCTGCTTTATTCTCCACTCAGGTACCTGCTGTCGAAGGGAGCCAGCACAGAGGTTGAGAATGAAAGCGGCGAGAAGCCTGCAGACCTCATCGACCCAGACTGCAAAGAGCTGGTCAAACTTTTTGAGGCAGGCTGCGTGTGATCGGGCACCACGAGGATCCAGGAGGGAAGTCAGAAAGCTAAGCAGCCACTTGGAAGAGGAAAAAAAAAATTAACAGTGTACCAGACAAACTTGCATCAGGGTGGAAGAACAGAGGTGGTTGTGTTTGTTAGTTTCAAAAGTGCAGCACAACTTGCCATGAGATTTTTTTATTTATTTTTTTAACATATAGCCATGCAACAGTACTCCAGTAAGCTGTTTTTCTCTGTTTGGTTATTTTTATTTCATTTTATTTTTTTCATTTATTCATTTGTCATACTGCCAGTGTTAATACCACAAATATTAACCAATAACTCCCTGTCTTTACTCTCAGCTCATGTAATACAAATGTGACACCGAAGCAAAATGTCATCTTTACCTGCTGTGTATGGTCCGGGTCTGAATATCTATTCATTTCTGGAGAAAATTATATTAATTTCTATACTCATGTGCATTTCGATTTAATTTATTTCCCTTGTGTTAGTGTTAAGCAGACACTTTTTAAGTAGCTGGTTGCACTCTGCGGACTGTAGAATTTAAGCCGAGATGTTTGTGTTTTATAGAGAGACTCATGTATCCTCACTGCTGGGCAGAAAGAGGATCAGCCAAATTAATAATTGATACTTGACTGATGGTCAGAAATAAAAAAAAAATGTTGACTTTATGCTGCTACTGCTGCAGTATTGTTCCCTGATGTATTGCTGTTGTTTCCTGCAGTAGATATACAAATGTCGGCAATGAAAGTCTTATAATTTTCTCTTCAATAATTATTTTTGTACGTTTTCATAAATAAAGAGAACTTTTATAAATATGACTGTTCATGTTGTGTAGTCTGATATTTTCACCACCATCACCTCAAGCTGTAGCTTTTCAGTCATCTTCTTTGTGTGAAGCCACGTTACAAGATTACCTGGGACACATGTCATGCCCTCAACTTTGGTCAGCTTTTAGTGCCGCCACCATTTAAAGTTGTGATAGCACATTTTATTTAAAGTGAGAACGAAACTATTTCCTGGTAAGGAATCCATGACATGAATGTAAAATGGAAATACAGTAGTGGCAATGAAAAACATGTAATGTCATGTTATATTTCTTATTAAGGAGACAGATTTTTTTTTTAAGTGATAAGAAAGTAGGTGGAAAGTAGGTGTGTGTGTGTGTGTGTGTGTGTGTGTGTGTGTGTGTGTGTGGTGTCTGTGTGTGTATGTTAATTTGAACAATCATAATAAACATAATAACTCTTATTATTGTTGTTTGTTGTTGTTGTGTGTAATATTTCACGTATGTTACGTTTATTGACGAGAGAACTCTTTCACTTCCGTGTCTTTTCCCGGAAATGATTGGTTGGCATTGGCAACGTTTTAGTCAGGTCTAACGGCGTAGAGAATCTCTCAATAAAGAAATCGAAAGGAAGGGCCATTAAAAGGTACGTTTAAAATCTTAACAGCGTGCCCTTTGTTGGACGTCTTGAATTTTTTATAACTGCCCTAAATGTCTTTCTACTAAATATGTGGGACCGGTAACGGCCGCAAAATATTAGCTGGTTGAGGCTAACGTTACGACAAGACAATGTAAATCAGCACCTAGCTAGCTAGCTAGCCAAAGTTAGCTGAAATTATTGTGTCAGCAAATCTGTTAGCTGTCCCCCAGGACATAGCTATAGGAGTACATAATTCCGGAAAAGCAGAAACGGTTTTAGACACAATAGATACTCTTATTGATGAGAATTCGAGCAGTAGTTTACTTGCTGGGCTTGGCTCTGTAGCCTGCTGCTAACACCGTTGAAACTACTGAAGTAAAAACGTAAACAAAAGCCCGTGGCTAGCTAACGTCAGTATTTCTTCATTACTTCCAGACGCACGGCGTACCTTAGGCATACAGAGAGTAATTAACAGTAACAACTACAACACTCGTATTGTCACTTGACTTTTAAGAACTCTTCAGACGATATAAGAGTTTATTCTAAGCGGCTAGTAAATAGCTAGCAACTTTAACTCTGAGCTAACCAGCAGTGTTACTAGTTCACTGTTTCCAGCAGTGAGTTTTGATGGAGGTGTACTGTTAGGCCTGTGTTATGTCATTTAGAAAGTGATTTGTGAGAGTGTGCTGTAGTTGACACAGTGGTTTGTTGTTAGAATTCAGCCGAGGACTTCTGAACCTTTGTATTCTCCAAATCCACTCACCATAGAGGAGCGAGGAGCGAGTACAGACTGCAAACAGAATGACCAGGTCTGTAATAACAAGTGTGTCATTCGAGTGCTAATGAGACAATGTTAATAGTGAACATTACAATTTCATCACGTTATTTTCGGTATATCCTGCTTTTGGACTTAAGTAAAAGAATGATGTTATGTTAAGGTTAGTTTACATTAAATAATGTTTAAAAGTCTTGTGAATGTCTGTTGCTGTTTTATATTTGTGAAGCTCATCTGCTCCCAGGATGGTGAATAGTTACAAGCGGACTTCAAGCCCCCGATCCCCCACTAACAGCGGGGAGCTTTTTACCCCAGCACATGAGGAAAATGTGCGTTTCATACATGACAGTAAGTACACCCTCTTATACTGACATCTTGAATTTTCTGTAAGGACAATTTCAGTGTTTTGGGGTCAGAGCATCTGTTACATTTATTCATATAGTAGGTTATTCTAAACACAACATAGTAACATAATGGGCTCACAGCTTTAATGATTTAAGCACCTTAAAGAGCAAGAAAATAGGCTATGTGCCCACTTGAATATGAGGACGTGATTTGTAAACAGCAGTGTCATTACAGTATTTTCACGCATCAGTCAGCATTCCCTCTCCTCAAACAGTGCTGCTCAGGGATAAATCTATTTTCACTGTTTGTAAAGCCAAGAGAACCACCCCTTGTTCATTATGTGGGTTTCAAAGCTGCCCCATGGAGTTTTCTTGTAAACAAACAAAAATTCTGTTTCCCATCAAAACTCATTGTGTGTATCCTTGAGGTCTAATAAACATGTCAAATGCATGCCCATCTTCAAAAAACATTTTTATTTTGGCATGTTACCACCACCTGTAGATCAGTGCCATAGCCTGAAACCATTTGGAGGACTATGTGTCAGGCATGCGCTTGCATGTCCATCCTCATGCATGTTCACCACCTCGTGCATGACCCACTCAGAAAAACACTCCATAGAGCTACCAGAGGTCAAAAGCTCCAGGGAATCTTTTAGTCCTGAGAATAGTGGTGTCTGTGAGGTAGGACCAAGTTGTTGGACAGTGACTGACAGTGTAGTGCTAATGACTACAGATACCTCAGATAACTTTTTTGATGATCACTTCAATCATCATCATTAAAAGTGGAAGTAGTGTCCATGACTACAAGTAAAAGATGAGTTTGCAAGCTACCAAATGTTAGCACACTGTCTGGAATGAAGTGACATTGTGCACTTTAACTACAGATGTTTCTCCTTCATTAAGTTGAACTTCTTATTTACCTCCAGTCTGTCTTGTGATGTCATTGTTTACAAGTGGTCAGGGTAGGATAAGATTTCCTAAATGTAATAAAAGCATTGTTGCCCTTACTCTCTCACAGCTTGGCAGTGTGTGCTAAGAGACATCAGATCAACACAAAATAGTGAACGCAATGACCGTGGACCACAGGAGTATGTGGAGAAGAATCCAAATCCTAACCTACATTGTAAGTTACAGTGTAACTTGATAGTCAAGTGGATTTTATTTTTATGTAACTAAAGGGTTAACTGAATGAAGCACAGGCCAGTTAACAATGTGTTTCTGTCTGCTCTTGCAGCTTTCACACCAGTGGACCTGAGTGACCTCAAGAAACGCAGCACACAAGACTCCAAGAAGTCCTAGTCTTTCTCAAGATGGCCCAGTCCCTTTTTTTGCACCCATTATCCTCAAGAACTTTTCCTCCATCAGACAGAATGTCAGCCCTGTTGGCCCTTCGAGCACAGAATGCCAATATCATTTCTAAACTCTGGACCATAGCAACACAAGTCTCTTTTTTTTACCCTCTGCAACTAAGAAGAAAAGAAGTGGGATTCCAGGGAGCACAAATCCTCCCGTCTCTTGGTTTGTTTTTTCAAGTCATAAAATCATCATACATACATTCTTTTTGTGGATGGGATTGATGCAAACTCTCCACAGGACACAGAAGACTGCAGTCTTAAATACAAACCCTATTTTCTTTACTACTGCTACTTATATGACTTTGGAGGAAAATGTGAAAGGGCTGACTTCTATTTTTCTTTTTCTTTTTTTTAAGTTTGTTTTGGAAGATAGTTTCCGTGATCAGTAAATTGTAGAGGTAATGTAAGGGTCACATTGGATACACACTTTATGGGCAAGTTTTGGAAGCCAAATGCAATGTAGAAGGCCAACATTTTTATTATACATTTTCTTGCCCTCAAATGGACTTTACTAAGTAGAGACCTCCCCAAGTATGCTGCCCTTAGTTAACTCCCCTCCCCTAAGCCTTGAAACAAAATGTTGAAATAAAAGACTTTTACAGTACCCTTGTGTGCATTGATCCAACATAAAAATCGACCATGGAACATGGAGAGAGGAAACTAAGTGAAAGGTACCCTGAAATGTGTACTGGAGGGAATTTCATTAAGCCAGATAGTTGGGAGAATTTATGTTTTATCCTGGTTATGCTGATGTTTTAGATCGACATGATTAGAATCTGTGAAGAACACGATCTATGCATGCATGCTGATTTGTACTTGTGATGCAGTGCATTTTGTATTAATTGACGGTATTAAGCTAGAATGGCGCTTGCGTCTTATTCACGCATATTACGTGGTGACGTTGGTGTACGTGCAGTACGCACAGCTGTAGCTTTTCTACATACCGCGAACGTTAGCTCATTGTGTTTTCTCATCGGAGCAGAGAGCGTCGAGCTGTGAAACGGCAAAGAGAGGGACCAAGCGAGACTAGGGTGTATTTTTTTATATTTTGTTGACAGTTTAGCACTAACTTATTGGGGCAGCATAATGGCCGATAAAATGGATATGTCTCTAGACGACATTATCAAGCAGAACAGGCAGCAGAGAGGTGGAGGCCGGGGAGGAAGAGGTCGAGGCCGCGGAGGCTCAGGCGGCGGCCGAGGTGGAGGCGCCGCGCGTCTTGGAGTCAGCGGCGGAGGATTTGGAGGCCGAGGCGGCGGATCCGGCCCCATGAGGAACCGACAGAACCTGAACCGCGGTAGAGGCAGACCAACGCCTTACAGCAGGGTATGAGAAAATTAGCGGAATGGGCAGGAAAAAGGAAAAAACCTTCGGCAGACCTGAAAATGCCTGGGTAACATCCTCCAGTAGGCTTGCTAGCTAACCATCTAGCCAGTTTGCTAGTCAAGCGAATGAAATGATTGCTCTAACCGCCGTGTCCCTCATGTGAGAGCTCTGTGGTTTGCGGTTAAGCATTAATGGAAGTTGTATACATAGTGTGTCCCTTCTCCCACAACCCATATGTCTTACGTCATTTTTGAAGAGGCATTTTGGAGAACGCGAATATGTTAGCCATATTGGCTAACTAGCTAAAGTTGGATCGCGAAGGCCTCGGCGGCGCCATTTTGAATCCACCAGCTTAAATTAGAGCTAGTCGCCCATGGTCAATAGCAGTGCTTCCCAGCCCAAGTGTCAAAATGATGGTGAGAAGAAACTCCTTCATCGAGAAAGTCCACCCGCAAATGATTTTTCCTCCACCTGTGGGAGCATAGTATCCCGGTGCAGCGACCAGGCGGCCTTTTGTTCGGGAGAGGCTGGCGGGTTTCACAACAAGGCCTGTTTGGTGGCTTTTCAACCAGTGTGGCTGTTACTTGGATCAGTGGACTTCAACACCCCCCTTCCTGATAGTGTTCATTTATGGCAAATCGTCACTCCTTAAGTGTGAATGAGAATTTTAGACGAGCCAAACAAAGCCCCAATCAAAATGGCGTGGTCTCAAAATGGACGCTCAAATAATCCACGCTCGCTTAGAGGGGGTAGCTGGCCCTAGTTGTTTTCCTGATCCACCTCTCACTCATCTAATGGACACTTCCCCCTTCATGAAAGCCCCTTTCGTGGCTTGGTAAAGAACTTTTGGGCGGGCCGGGAAACATGGTGCAACGCTGGAGGCAACGCTGCTTCAGAAGGCGACCCCTGTGTACCCGAGGATCATATCTGGAGAGCCTTTGGTGGAGGCGCAGATGGCAAGAGCAACAGCGGGGAAATATTGGTAGCTAGCTGGGGGGGGGGTTGTT
Source organism: Chaetodon trifasciatus (assembly GCA_037975065.1). NCBI lineage: Eukaryota > Metazoa > Chordata > Actinopteri > Chaetodontiformes > Chaetodontidae > Chaetodon > Chaetodon trifasciatus. Next base: position 6,757,296 of record JBBMOE010000033.1, read on the forward strand.
CAGGCTTAGTATAGAGATTGTGGGTGGGTTTGGGATAATAAACAGCTCAATTTGTACTTAATAGCCTGAGTAAATGTATACAGTCTCAGTACATGCTGCTAGATGTCATTTTATGTACATTGTGTGTATATTGATTCGATATACATGATCCCCTTGCTGTAAAAAGTTCAGTTGATTGTCCTGCACATGCCCTTCTGTCTGAACTGATTCACTTGCTTGTAGTGATGGGGTGGGCAGGGAACATTGGGGACCCTCTTGGGGGAGTTGAGCACTCAGGCCCTGTTCGAAGTGGAGCCCCTGCTTGCCCCAACACCCAGCCGTGTGGACTCTGTGATTGACAGAGGCAAGGGGATCCTGAAGTCAGCAGGTGCGTTCTCTTTCATCTGTTGCAGCCTAAACAGCTTCCAGATAAGTGGCAACACGACATGTTTGACAACGGCTTCAGTGGCTTCAATAGTGCTGCTGGGGGTGGCGGAGGAGCTGGTGTGGAAACTGGAGGGAAGCTCCTTGTGTCCAATCTCGACTTTGGAGTTTCAGATGCAGATATTCAGGTATTTGGATTTTCAGCCTTCCAATTCATGTTTGTTGTAGTGAAGCATGTTTGCTGTGATTGGTTTGTTAAACAGGATGGATCAAAGGTATAGCTACTAAGGGTTTTCCTTTACTTTTACCAGGAACTTTTTGCTGAATTTGGGACTCTGAAAAAGGCTGCAGTTCATTACGACCGGTCAGGAAGAAGCCTAGGAACTGCAGATGTCCACTTTGAAAGGAGGGCAGATGCCCTCAAGGCCATGAAACAGTATAATGGCATCCCACTTGATGGTAGGCCTCAAACTTGATGCATCACATTTTCTCTAGCTCTGAATTATTGACAGTATTTCTACTTGCAGTTCTTTGTTCAGTGTCATTGTCTATATTGTTTTGCCAATTTTCTGCCAGGCTCAGTACTTCAGTGGTCATTTCAGCACTACTGCTCTTCCCACATTGTGAGCTTTAATATGTCTTTCTCTTCAGGGCGACCCATGAACATACAGCTTGTCACATCACAGATCGACACACAGAGGCGACCTATGCAGGGGTGAGTGGAGCAGCTTTTTAGTTAAAGAAAATCCTCTTGCAACCATCGTGGACACTGTGTGTGATGGCCAATCTTGTCTTCAGTCTGAACAGAGGAGGTGCAGGTATGAACAGAAATCGTGGGGGCAGCTTCGGAGGCATGCAGAGGGGACGTGGAGGAAGGGGTGCAGGCGGTTCCAGAGGAAGAGGTCGAGGTGGCAGAGGCGGTACTGGCAAGCAGCAGCTGTCAGCAGAAGAACTTGACGCTCAGTTAGACGCCTACAATGCGAGGGTATGTTCAGCTGCCAATACAGCCGTCAATTGACAGATTGTGCTTTTGCAGCTGTCTAATTTCATTCTGGTTTTGTTTTCTCAGATGGACACCAGCTAAGAAATGAAGCTCTTCCGAGTTGTCGACCCTTCCTGTCTGCACAGAAGGGTGGTGGTTACAAATGTGCAGAATATTTTACACTTGGTTGTGCTCTGATGTGTCTGAAATTATTGTTCCAACCTCTTCTTTTAAATGCTCCGAAGTGTTTTTTACCAGTATTTTTTTCTTCCCCTTTTTTCTGATGAAAATGGTTTTGGCTGTAGGACAATGTGAATTGGGTTTTCCCAGTTCTTTCCTCTACCCTGTAGTTAATGGAACTTGTAATAAAACCTGCAGTGCATATTAACCACATGATGTCTCTCTCTGTGTCTATGTCCATGTGTCTGCTTTAAATTCACTTTTACAAGCAAATTCCTTCGTTATTTTCTGTTGAATAAATGCAGTGATTTTCCCACATGCTTTGTCTTTTTATACCTGTTTTTAAATGGTGTCTTGCAGACCACCACCAGTTTTATATTGTGTGTGTTTGTGTTTGTGGTGATTTGAATCAAGTGATTTCCATTAGTAACTAAAGGCATAAAATTGATGTTTAGATTAGATCTTAAGCAGCATCTCGGTGTGAAGGACCAGTACATTGGCCTGATGGGGTTTTGATCTTTTGGAGTATAGTGTCACACTTTGAAACCCGCAATGACTCATTCTGAAGAGATGGAAATGTATTGAAGTAATGTTGGTTCATCTTTTGCTCAAACAACCAATGAAATATTACAGAATAACTGAAAACATTACAAATTTGTCACGAGTGGCTCAGTGATATTAAGTGCAAAATGAGAACAGACTGATGGCGCTGTTAATTGAGTGGTAATTGTTATAATCGACGGTTGATGTGCATGTCCACATTATAGGAAATTTGCCACAGCTGATTCAGAGTTGAACGCGGTTACAACTCACAATTCATGCTGCCACTAGATGTCGCCCTCCTCTGTATCCACCACCCGCGGTCTGTGCTGTATCTATTCACTATACAATATATTTAAGCCAACCTGATTGTGGATCTGCCGGTTTTTCAGATGTACTCCTGAGTACCTGCTTGTTACAGCTGTGGTATGAAATGAATCATGCATTGTATACTAACTCGTAGAGGACATCTGCAGTTGCTTTTCAGCTGAGGGAATGAGCGAAAACTGAGGTGGAAGTAAAGAATGTGGTAAAATATTTGGACCGCTGAATACAAAATATGTGAGCGTGCACTGTAGATCTGCATGCCCACGCGTGTCGCAAGGAGCCGGAAGAAAGAGCGTCTAAACACAAAACTTTCGATTGTTAACAAAAGCAGTATCCGGTTGGGTTTTCACAATTGTGAGGCAATCAAAAGATAATCAGGTCCCTTACTTAAGTAAACGTGATACCGCAATGTAAATATACTCTTACTAAATTCTCTACTGTGTTATCAAATACTGTACTGAAAACGTACTGCTTTCAAATTTTGATACGTTGACATAATTATTATCATAGTATAAAGGTAATCTGCAAAGTAACCAGCATGAAAAAGTGGCACATACATATAAAATGCACACGCTTTTACTAAAAAGCAGTGTTTCTCCCTAAATTTAAGAGTCGAAGTATAAATTAACATAAAATATTCAGAAGAATTTTACAATTGTACTTAAGTAAATGTCGATATAGTCCGATGATTGTCCCAAACTCATTAAAAACCGAATTAACCTTTTTAAAGAAGTTGTTTAAAGTGACACAAATCATGACCTATTACGTAAAATATGTACTGGAGCATGGAAAATATGCTAGTGTGTAAAGGATCTATATGGATATTTCGGCGACCTTTTCTTTCATAATTTCCATATTTTCCATCGTGTCCAATTCCCCGGAAAAGGCTGCTTTTATTTTGAAGGCAGTGAACCGGACATTGTGTGTACTGTCAGCGCCTGTTGGCTCAGATTTTCCCTCTGCCGCTTCACTTCGCTCCCTCTCACCGTCATTCAGAGGAGACTATCCCAGCATACCAGCGGAATAACGGTAAGAGTTAGTGAAATACTTCATCAACTCCTCTTATAACTCGTTTTAGACGGTAAGCATACATTTCTGAGCTGCTGCGGCGTAGTTAGCAAGTTTTTCGGCACTGAAGAGGAAGTATTAGCAACTTACCGCATGAACGTGAATTTGTGAAAGCAGGAATTTGTTTACCAAAGAGCAACTTCCCGCAGTCAGGGCTTGGCCTTTTCACTTTAGATTAATGCTGTTGTAGTCGTAATATAAGTCAACGTAACTCTTAATCCGTCAATGTGTTGCCAGGTCATTTTAAACTTATCTGGCGGCAGTGAGGAGTGAAGAGGCGATCATTAGTTGTTCATTTCCGGGTGTTGAGTGTGATCCGAGCTGCCAGTGTCGGCCGTTAGGTAACGTTAACGATAATGCCATCCATTGCGTGTAATAGTTCACAATGATGCAAATAATGAATGGATGCATTGTCCAAATGGTGAAAAACTGTGAGTTATTTACTCTGCTTTTCAATGCGTGTGTGTGACTCGACTTGTCGCGGTAGCATGAGGTACAATTTGTCCCACTTCCTGGAACGCTTTCAGTTTGGCTTGGCGGAGAGGGTTCACACCTTCAACCAGCCACCATCTTGACTTTTTGAAGGCTTTCACAGTCAAGTGCACAGAGATCACATCTGCTCAGATTAAACGGGCTTCACTTTTGTGCACTTTCGTGTGATAGTGTGCTCAGCCGTACGGCTGATAAGTGATTTGGAGATCTTCTAAACAGTGAATCCTCCCTTTCCTTCATGTGTGACAGACATGGCCTGGAGGCACTTTTTTCCTCCCTTTCAGGACTTGAAGAACTTTCGGATGATGCACTCATGTCACGGCCTAATACGAGCAGCCTTGCAGCATGAGCGGATGTCTCAATTTGCATCTTGAGTCGGCCTGAGGATGAAGAAATAACCACTAAAGGAAGAGAGTTTGGTTTACATCTGTATCATAAGCTTCAGGCACCTCAAGCAGGAGGGTCAAAGGGTCAAAACCACCGGCCTGAAGTGTATAAAAGTTGAACATAGCTTGTATTCAGATGCAAGTGAAGTATCAGATTGTTGCAGATTACAGCCGCAAGTCTGCACGGTGAGGAGCCCGTCACTCACAGCGAGGCTGTTGCCAAACTGAATCTGGGCATGTCGCTGAAACTCCTCTCGAGCCGGGGAATAAGCCCTGACCTTTCAGCTGGCACCTTCGCTCTCCCATTCACTCGCAGCTTCCGGCCGCTGCAAGCAGGGATTTCTCACCGGCTATTTTTAAAGCTTCCTATTTGTTCTGGTTCTTCCTGGGATAGAGTCATGTTTTGTTTCTCATCCCTCCCACAGCGCCTCTTCTGTGTTGCTTGTTCTCTTTGAGATGGCGTCAGTCTTCTCTACTGGTGCGATACATTTTGTGACGGACACCCAGCAAACATTGTTATTGTTAAAAGGCTCGAGGGCCAATTGATTTTCACTTACGGACAGTGAACACACCCTTGTAACAAGTTTTCAAGGCATTTCTGTTTTATTCTCAGCCCCTTCCTTATGTCTGTTAAGGCTGTATGTTGCATCAGTTCTGCCAAGAGCTGTTGGCGCAACACTTCCTCAAAGCTTTGGTATGTGTAACACCACACACTCAGCTTGATGGAACCAACATGATTTTATCTATTGCCACAACATCTAGTTGGTGCTTTTTGATATTCTATTATTCCAGCATCTTTAAAAATGATTAGGTTGGGTTGGCCTCACAGGTAGTATTCTAAAAAAATGAGCTGTGTTTCAGCCTTGCAATGTGTGGTTTTCGCGCTCTGTAGGATGTGAATCATCAAGCTCGCTTGAAAAAGGAAGTGTGCAGTAAATGCTTGACAGAAAGAAAAAAGTTTGCAGCCTGACGTGCTACTTAGTCACTGTATTATCAAGAGTGCAGGCTTGGCGGTAATCAGATTTTTAAATCACAATTCCGCTCAGGAGCCGCTGAAGTGACGGTGCAAAAAAACGTAAAAACCAGTGCTGCTCTGCATGTGAGAGTTTGACTTTGAAATGCTTCGAATAGTACAAAATTGCATGCGAGTTGATGCATGAGCTGCATTGACACGTCGCTGTAGGCTGCGCTCATTTCAGCAGCTCCAGTTGCATTAGAACGGCTGCAGAATCATTTATTCGCAAGAACCCGGGGAGGGTCAATAGGGCCAAAATGTTCATTTGAATTACTCTTTGAATCGTGAGGCTGAAAGGGACTGCAAAGGTCCGTGGTGGGCTGAGTGTTGCATGAGAGAGACCAGCAGAGAGGAGAGATCAAAGCAGCCATAGATCCGTGGGTGACATCTTCAATAGGGAGGTGCAGCTGAGAGCGAAATGTCATGCCGCAAAAAGGTTACCAGTTTTGGCTTTTTGTGAAGTAACACTCACGTCCTGTTTTTTCTCTTTGGTAACTCAGACTATTAACCATCAGCTGCAAGACTTTGACTTCTCAAATGATTAGTAAAGGTGCCTCTACAACACAGCTGCGGCCTTATCATGACAAAACGTGGCTGGTTAGTTAGTTTATATCTTGCAAGAGCGGAAGCTGTATACTTTGTAGTGAGGGTCGTGAGCAGGGCTACAGTCAAGGTTTTCAGTATGGTCAATGGCACCAGACAGAGTCCTTAAAATGACATCAAACTGCAGTCATACATGATGATGGACATCTTCAGCTTTAGTCAGGAAATATTAACAAAATTAAATATTACCCTGTTTTTGACCGCGTACTGATGGCCATGGAGATGAATGTCAGTGCGGTCAGGAGATAATTAGAAGCCAGAGCATTCTTAGAATAAGTTAAACAAGCAGTCATTCATTGTTTTATGACATATTTTTCATCTTAAGCTTGACAGCAGAAATTAGTAGTCAGCTCGAACTATAACTGAAATACTTTTTCCCATGTTATTGTCCCTCAGTGACTGCAGTCATATATCTAGTCTTATATCTAGATGTGAAGCCACAGACGCGTCATTTTTTTTCACAAATGAGTCTTCTCAAAAGGCAGAAATGATTATTAATTTATTGACACTCAGTGTTGAATTTCACTGCAGGATCAGGAAAAGCATCTTTGAAAATCTGTTGTTCACAGGACAGTCATGCTCCTACACACACACACACACACACACACACACACACACACACACACACACACCCCTCCACTTCATAAAGCCTGTATCATCCCACAGGGATTCCCTTGTCCTGACTGAGCTCACTGATCAATTATCTTCGGCAACGCTTCGATGACACTAATGACTCCTTTTGGTGAATCCTCTTGAGGCGTCACCTCCGAACACTTTGCTGTTCTGTCCCTGAATGCCTCATTAGCTGTAATCCCACTTTCTATAATCTTACTGCTCAGCAGTGTTGCTAAGGAACAGGCCTAATCTTAAGCCTGAGCTGCTGCCAAGCCTGGTGTGTTGGTGAAACTGTGCTGCTTAGCCCTGTCAAGCAAACAGCTTATCCTCCCGGAGAAGAGAGCTGCCCGCAGGTGGAGGTTAGGATGCTGAGGTGGAGAGGTTCTGCAGCACGGCCGGTCTTTGTTTGCATGATCTCATGGCCTGCGTGTCGTCTCCCAGCAGGCTGAACAATAACAGGGTCTTTTCATGTCCGCTTGGTATGTAGCCAGTTAGCCGCAGCCCGCATTGTGTGAGCAGTTACCCAGGAACAATGTGTATCATTATGAGGATGGTGATGTCAATATTGTTCAAACTAATCTATTTTACTCAGTGCATGAGCCTGTAATTTGCTGAATCATCAATTTCATACTTGGTTAAGACGGTATCTCTGAGTGGCGTGGCTGTGTGCAGACATTGTTTCATGCACTTACAAACATTTTCTTCTAAATTTGTGAGCAAATGGGATGTTGTTGATAGTGAGAGTGCAGGGAAGCAGCACTGGGTGGTGTGCAGGAAGCAGTGATGTGCTGTATCTACACACAGTGTAAAAGCAGCGTGAATCAGCACAGTTTCTACCTCAGGTCAGTTTTATATCTATAGCCCAGAATCACAAATCCACAGTGGCTTTCTGTACATCCACCATGCTGTTAGAGCAGGAAGAACACCTCTAACAGGGGAAAAAAGGAAGATACCTCACGAAGAGCAACGGAGGAGGAATCCGAAGAATATGGATTCAGGAGGACGGTGAGCGGCCACAGAAGCAGAACATGAGCCACATGACCTCCTCTCAACCATGGAGACCTGTGAGGAGGACAGGCCACACAAACACAGCAGAGGCAGCGCAGCAGTCCACTCAGAATGACTTCATAAAATCCACGGCAGTTTTGCAAGTTGGGTGTAGATTTATTATATTTCTGATCATCCATCAGTGTCATTCATACAAATGTGTTTTTTCTACAAAACCCAAAAAGAAGCAAATGTGCTCTAATGTACAGTTTGTCCAAACACTAGCAGCTGTGCAGGAACAAGTTAAATGCAGATTAGCAGGGCAAAATGTTTATTTAGACAACATGAAACTTGCTGCACAGTTCTTCTCTAACACACCTTGCATGGACTGAAGAGGTGATCCTTATCAAGACCCTCATGAAGGCTTGATAACCTACACATCAGACAAGATAACCAAAAAACGGTTTAAGATCATTTCATCCAATGTCTTGTTTTGTCCGAACAACAGTCCAAAACTCAAAGATTGTCACACGAGTTACATGCGCGTAAAGATAGAAAATTTTCACATTAGCATTGCGCTCCTGTAGCATTGTCAGTCTCACAGTGGACTTTAAGAAAAGATTAAAATCAACCTGAGAACCCTGTTGAGACACACTGCAACGTGCCTGCCAGCAGTTCAGAGATTCAGGTGCGTTGTTCTCGTAGCGGCTAATGTAGCCATAGACTTTAAATGCAGCAGAGAAGCTACCACATGCCCCGTGTGTCTTCCAGGACTCTGAATAGTGCAGCTCTGTACACCATGCATTCATAGGACGCAGCACTTCCTCCTCTCTGACAGTTTGGCACATTGCAGCTTGCTGCAAGAGACGCCCCACACTGCAACAACTGAGGAGAGGATGCGAGAAAAACAACCTGTTGGTTGATGGCGAGCGTGTGTTATCTGGCCTTGCTTCCTGTCTCTCTCTCTCTCTCTCTCTGTACAACAAGAAGCCTCTCACTCATTCTCTCCGACCAGAAACACTCACACACAGCTGACCAGTCTAAAGCACGCTATTGGCAGACAAGGAATTTGTGCTTTTATGGACGTGCGGAGGCCCCATTTGGAAAAACAGCACTGCGCTCTCAGTTCCTGCTTGGCTCGCACCCAGCTAAATATGGCAGATGGCAATAGAGCCGAGAGGAGGGTTGGCTGGAGAGACAGAGAACCGGTTTTTGTGTTGCGGCGCGGGGTTTCTGTTTGCAGGACTGTGGTTCCTCACATTGTAAATCAGGCGCTCAGCTATTATTTTTGCTGAGAGCGTCCAGCACGTCGTCAGTCACTGTTAATCATCTGGCGGTTTTCTTGTGTTTGCATTTGTCTGATTTGTTAGCTTGCCTGTGTTGATGTGTGATAGCCTTTAACTCACACGTAAACACTGATTCGTAACAGTAAATGAAACTGAGCTAATACATGTAAAAAAAAAAAATGCTTATTTACACTAACTTTACAGTAAGTCTAGTGTAGTTAGACTTAAATGGAGAAGCTGCTTGTGCATCACCTTCCTCTTTCACTTGAGGGTTGTTGTTTTTTTGTGGACACAGGTTTGATCCCATCATTGACATTCGAGCACCAATCGTCTGTTTCAGCCCTTTAACATCACTCGGGCCTGCAGTTTGCTTTTTCAGAGCTGTAAATCATCTTCCACAGCTTGACGCCATTGGCTCATGCATGTTTGAGTTCACTCAATTACAGGAAGTTGGGTTGTTTCAACATGCAAATGTCAGACGTTCAGGAGGAGAAGTTCGAGGTGGTAGTTGCCTGAAGGAAGCGTTTTAAAGTCTGATTGAATAAGGAGTAAACTAAATGTGACCCGACCCCCACAGTTAATTCCTCCATATTGCACATTGACTTTTAAGTCGTATCAGTTCTCCTAATAACACATTTATGGCTGTGTTGATTTTTGACAAGCGCATACGAGCTCAAACGCCAGTCGACTGATGTGTGTGTGTGTGTGTGTGTGTGTGTGCGTGCGTGGGAGCATGCATGCATGCGTGCGCGGGAGCATGCATGCATGCGTGCGCGGGAGCATGCATGCGTGCATGCGTGCGTGCGCACGCGTGCATACGCAGGTGTGTTCGTGTGCGTGTGCATGTTCTGTGAGGACTACAGGGAGAACAAGAGGACAGCAGACCACACAGAACAAGTGTTCTGAGAACACCGTCATCCAGCTGCTTCTTGGCTTTTGCAGGTGTTGATCAGGCCTCGTGCCCAACATATGTGCACCAGATGTTATTAATGTATAACTCCTCCACAACCTTTTATGAACAACAGTTGAGTTTTGTAACATCCGCCAAGCACCTCCATGTTCTCTGAAAAAGAAGATGATGTCACTGTGTCGGTGAGCCGCTCCCTGCTCAGAATGCGCTTCCTCATTCGTGCTCAGAGGTGAGCGGCTTGTCGGCGCAGAGAGCCGCATTAGCGCTGCTGCTTTTCTGTTGTCCCACTGCTGAAGTCTGACAGCAGTTAGTGGTGGAGGAGAGAAGCCCTGGAGCTCAGATAATCATCAGCTCTCAGACCGCCGGCCTCTGCTGTATGTCAGAGGAACTGAGAGGGCCAGATGGTCACGTGTCCTGGCTGTCATCTCTGCTAGTTGAGCGCTCATGCGTGGTTATGTCCAGGAGACCAAAACAGAATATGGATAACAAACAGCAAACAAATAGTAGAGGAGCAGTGTGATTTACTTATGGTGTCTTTGTACATGAACTGCTGCTTTATGTTGCAAGAGCACCCCCCAGGTCAAAGTTCACTTCCGTCTGGATAAGTAATAATCATCCCGCAAGCAGGTGTCTAATAACCACGTGCTGCCTTCCTCCACACGCAGGGCAGATTTCATTAAAGCAAAGCCTGGAGTGAAAAGGGACATGGTCCGTCATGTGGACTCCAGCCGCCCGTCCTCACCACTTTATCTTCCCCGTCCGCTAACCACTCCTCTCTGCTGTCACTCTCCAGCACACGATGGCAGAACAGGAGCCGACACCAGAGCAGCTGGCAGCGATCGCAGCCGCCAACGAAGAGGCCGAGAGCCAAGTGGACTACAAAGCTCCCGCCCAGAAGAGCTTACAGGAGATCCAGGACCTGGACAAGGATGATGAGAGCCTGCGCAAGTACAAAGAGGCTCTGCTGGGCAATGCGGCTGTGGTCTCAGGTTAGTGGTCTCTGCTGTACATGTAATCTCAGCCATTAACTAACCTCAGTCATAGAGGAGCACACTTTTACACACTTGGATTTCAAGCTGTGCTTGTTTTACATGATGTCTTCAATGGTGTAATGTGTGTGTGTGTGTGTATGTGCCTCTGTAATATTTCCTCTAGCAGCTGTTGAAGTGCCTGCTCTGTGTGTTTGCACTGTGAGGGAATCAAACCTCAGTTATTCGATGTGGAAACAGCTCAGTTACTCAGTCACACTCCTCACTTGGTCAGATGTGTGATTTTAAGTGATCTTTGTTTCTGTTGTACTATATCAAGTAACACTGAGAATCTGTGAATAATATCCACTCTAACAGGGAGCTCCAGGACATTTCAAACATTTTAAACCAAGACGTAAAACCTGGTCCAAGTATCCAAGGAGAGTAAAGCTGCTCATGTCTAAATCATCTCAAGTAATGAGGAAAAATGACTGAATTTGAATGGTTAAGTTAAAGCCGACCCTGAGACCCAAATGAAAACATGTCAGAGCTGGAAAAAGTGTCCACTGTCTGGAGTTTGTCCAAGCCGTTTTATTAATAACCATGGAAGTTCACACATCTCCCACAGAGGTCTGTAGATGGTACCGTCCCTTTTTACATGCTGAGGATGGAAAGTAGAAGAGAGTGCTGCAGTGTTTTATTGTTAGAATTAAAACTCCAAGGTTTAATGTAATCATATGAGTGGAACTAGTTTAAAGTGTAGTCATTGAAGCCCGTGGAAAAAAATCTGCTGTGAGAGTGAAAAAGCATGGCGCACGAGAGGAGTAGGCGTATGGTCATAATTGTGCATACTGTGACCTTTCTCCCCATCTTAGATCCCACCGCCCCCAACGTCCAGGTGACACGAATGACCCTGCTGTGCGAGTCGGCACCAAACCCTCTGACCCTTGACCTGACGGGTGAGTGGAGCATGTATTGCAGTTTATAACAGCATGTTTTTTTAGAGTGAAAACATCATTTTTTTAAGTTTACAACTGAAAGATGAGTGCAAGGATGCCCACATTTAGGCAGCTGTGTTTCCTTCCAGCAGACAAACTGGAAGAATTAGCTCACAGTAACAATTATGAACAGTAATCACTCCCATCCTTGAGTGTAAATATAGACCAAACGACCTGCTGGGCCATTAGTCTGCTAATTAATAATGACATGACTCCTGTGTAAGTGGGTTAATGAGCCACTTCCTGATGGCGCTCCTGCCCTCCCTTGGTGGTCTCAGTGAGCTGCAGCAGAGCAGAGGAGCTGTGCTCACTTGAGGTACTGTGCCACCTGGTGGTCACTATCATTACTACAAGCTGTTGGGGGGAAAAATGCTTGCATGTTGTCGCCTGACTTATGCTTTGATGCTGTGTTGTCTACTGTGCTAGGAGACCTGGAGAGCTTCAAGAAGAACCCATTTGTGCTGAAGGAGGGAGTTGAATACAGAATAAAGATCAACTTCAAGGTGAGAGAGTCTGGTCTTTGTCAGTCGCAGGACTGTCTTTGTGAAACTGTTCAACAGGATATGACTTATTTTATTTTGCCTTTTGCAGGTCAACAAGGAGATTGTGTCAGGCCTGAAGTATAGCCAGCAAACATTCAGGAAAGGAGTAAGGGGTAAGACAGTGATTTCATTTTGACATTTGTCAGAGCGTCCTCTGACTAAAAGAAATAAATTGTCACTTTGGGAAATAAGCTTATTTGCTGCCTCTCTATGAGATGGTTGAGATACAATTCATGTCTGCACAGTCAATACAGCCCACAGCTGGTTAGCTTAGCCTAGTTTTAAGACTAGAAACAGGGGAAAACAGTGAGTCAAAATCAGCCAAAATCTGTCTGCTAGCCCCTCCAAAGCTCACCATGCACCAGCAGACTGGCGGTTTCTCCTTTTTCCAGTCTTTGTGTTATGTGAAGCTAATCAGCTGCTGGCTAAAGCTACACATTTACTGTACGTATATGAGAGTGGTGTCAATGTTCTTGTCTAATTCTTGGAAAGAAAGTGAAGAAGAGTCTTTCCAAAAACGTTTAAGTATTCTCAAAACTCTCTAAAATGAACCTGCTTCCCTGTTGGAATGATAAAGCTGCAGGTCATGCTGTGGTCAGACTGTTTACTTGTCATCAGTCAGCAGGTTAATGGCAGTGGGTTGGTGTTGTGGGTGTTGACGATTTTCCCGCTGGAAAGCTGGAATTCAGGGTGTGCACGATATCTTCAAGATATCTTCAAGAAGCCTCTTACGACTCCTTTCCATTCCCTCTCTCATGCACAGTTGACAAGACGGACTACATGGTCGGCAGCTACGGACCCAGACCGAACCAGGAGTACGAGTTCCTCACCACCATGGAGGAGTCACCCAAAGGGTTGCTGGCCCGCGCCACCTACAACATCAAGTCCAAGTTCACCGACGACGACAAACACGATCATCTCTCCTGGGACTGGAGCCTCACTATCAAGAAAGACTGGAAAGACTGATTCCTCCTTGCCATCATGCTTTGTTCCTCTTTCTTTTTTCCTGCTGTCATTCCATTTTTTCCTGTCTGGATCCTTCTCTGGATTACGTGTTGATTTAAGCTTTCGCTCTCTCCGTCCATGGACACCCGCTCTTCCAGTTTCCTCCTCTCATTCTAAATTCCAATCACTTCATCATTCCTCCCGTCGTTAACGCTTCATTGGTTTGCAGCCACCCTTCTGTTGAGTAGTCAACCTTTCAAATGGAGAAAGCAAACAGTGTGCACAATCCAGATTTTTGCCGTTACGGTTTGTTTATAAAAGATAAACGAGTAAAAAAAAAATCTTGTCTGTTAACTGCTGAGTGATGAGCTATGTGATCTCCCTCTGCCCTTTCCTGCTCTTTCTGCCCCCTTTTCACACTTCTGTATTTTTCAGATTCTTTTGTACGATTACCGTGATCTGCCTTTCAAAGCACTGTACAGGGAGCAGTAGTGTTGTATGTATGTGGCCACTGTACGGTCATTGAGCAGTCTTTGCTGGACACAACTCTTGGATGCAGCCCTCCTAAAGCCTTTGAGCAGATTATTTGTACCGGGGTCTTGGTAAATGATTTGGAATTCAGGCCACCTCTCTTTCAAACGATTTCGCACCCTGCAAGGTCTGCTGGGAGAACGGGGGAGAACAGAATTACCTCGAACACCTTCTGACCCCTTCCTTTAGGCGTGGCTGCTCCGCTCCTGATCAGCGTATTGTGGCAGTGTATTTAGCAGAACATGTGGCCTTAACGAGAATGCTTAAGATGAAATAGACAACCCAGTTGAGCCATTTGCCTTCAGATTATATTTGCCAGACCATCATGTGAGCCTGTTTTAAGGAGACTTGTAATACACAGTCAGGGTATCAGGACTGCAGACTTTAACAGCTTTAATTCAGGTTTGAGGATTTGTAAAAGCATTACAGGTTGATGTCGTGGTTGTCTCTATTTGCAGACACCATTTTCACTGCAGTACATGTAGCCTTCTAAATAGCAGTTAAATCGACTTGTTTTTAGATCCTTTACAGCAGCTGGAAATGCGACTCCAGGCTGGACGAATGGCTTTTTGTCACCCAGCGTCCTCCAGTCTCCCTGAGGCCATACTTCCAGCGTCTCTGAGGTGTTACTATAGCTGCAACGCAAGGACTGTTGAACCGCTCACCTTGTATCACTCCAGTTTAAAAATGACCAATGCTGACTGTGCCTCCAGTCTCTTACGACCACGTGCTGCTCCTGCTGACTCGGCAGCACTCTGTGCTCGACATCAGTGAGGTGAGACGTCGTCTGTAATTGACTTTCAAACCAGGACAGAGACCTCAGTCCCTAACCAGACATTGATGAGTAACACATCCTGCCATATGAAAGTATTTTCTTTTTTTTTGTACACTCCATACGTATGTGGATGAAGTCTCTCTGCAGCTTCATCCCGCTGTCATGGACTGATGTTTCTCTCTGTGGGCTGGATTTGACCGAATGTGTGCTACTTGTATTACCGACAGTTTACTGATCTCCTGTGTTCACATTAAAGTGTTCAGACTGGGTTTGCATGTGTCCCGTTGTTTCATTCAACCAAACAGATAGGTCCTGCATTTTCGTCTTTATTTTTGCTCCCACAGCTCATATTCAACCTGCCTCCCTGAGCACTTAACAAAAAAAACATGCTAGGTATGTTTCGTACTTTAATCAACAGAAATGTGATAGCACAGTGCAGAACTGATTATGTATGAAACGATCAGACAAATCCCTGAAACAGGTCACTCCCCTGCCACTGGTAAAGCATGCTGTGAAAACACCTCCTCCCGAGGTGTCCTCTGCTTCACCACCAGTTACATTAAACCACGCAAGTCAACAAATCTCCATTAAACACTTAAGCACAGTACACTTTGGCAGCTGTCTTGAAGGATTCGGACCATCCATCAAATTCAAAATGCAGTCAAATATCACTCAAGCTGGTCAAAAGTTTGCTTGATTTGCTTTCAAACTGCTTTTCAAGACTAACTTAGAACTTAGTGTTTATTAGACAGACGCATGCTTCAAAAGCTGCGAGACGCTTCCAAGCCAATGGATGTTTTTTTGCTTTTATATTAGTTATTTGGCTTAATTATTCAATAAATAAAAAATAAATGCTAATAGTTAAACTGTTTCTGCATCAGTACATCTCAATCACAAATACTACACCATACAGTAGACTGTCCTAAGACGCTAACAAAACCTTTGATTCAGATTATTTATCAGTTACAGTCATTCAGAAAAAGGCATTTCGTCCGCATCAACAATCTCCATCCGCGCAGTGAAATATAACGTTTGGCAGCTTCAGATGAATCAGCCGAGCTTTCTTCCTAGAAAGCAAACAGAGGCGTCCACTGCTAACAATATGCACGATTAATCACCCAACTCCATGACCACAAGTGGTCAAATGTAAGACAGGACGCCTTCAGAACAGTGAGGTAAGTGAAGAGGAATCTTGTGTCGCCGCTGCACTCACTGCCTGTAGTGTGAGTAGCGCTTCCTCTGAGCTCACTTGTGGCTCTTCCTGCTCTTGGTGGAGTTCATGTCACTCTTGGTCTTCTGCAGGCGGGAGAAGATCTCCTTGAACAGAGCCTTGTACTCCGGCGTGTTCTGGCTGAGCCGTTTGTCCACCTGCTCCACCTGCCTGCTGATCCCCTCCAGGGCCTCCGGGGTGGAGGGAGTTTGGGGGGGTGTGGGAGGGGTGGCAATGGCCCCCGATGTCGAAGGCCCTGCGGAGACCATGCTGTACTCCTTCATGGAGGGGTCTCTGGAGACAGGCCGTGAGGTCTGCACCCCAGCGTGGCACAGGCTCTCCTCGTGACGCCGGCACTTGCCCAGCAGCTCCTCATACTTCTCCAGCAGGGCATGGTACTGCTCGTCCACCTCCCGCAGGATGGACATGCCACGTTTGCGCACGCCGTTGGCATGGAGGGCGTAGCTGCCCTGGCGCCTGCCTGAGGCGTCGCGGGCTGAGATGGCATTCAGAGCTGTGTCACTACAGCTTTTCCTCACTGGGCCTCCCTGCTGCCCTGCACCCCCCACCTCTCCTTCACCTCCCTCCTCCAGCCCTATGCCCTCCTCCGGGGTGTCTGTCTCAGGGCCGTTGTTGAGCAGCGTCTCTAGGCCATCTTCCATGCCCCCAATCAGACACATCCTGGACACCCTCAGCTGCTGCATCTCCTGGAGCTCAGCCTCCAGCTCCCGGACTCGCAGCTGGCAGCCCTCCGCTCCTAAAAGACGCTGTTCCAGACGCTCAAACTCCTGCAGCACAGCGGCACACTCCCGCTCAGCACTCTCCCTCATGGACCGCTCGGTGGCCATGGCTGCACGCAGGGAGGAGATGATGTCTCTCAGGCGCTCATTCTCCTCGTCCACTGGCTGGCTCTCAGCAAGGTCCACGCTGCCCGGGTTGGCCAACAGGAAACCATCCTCATACCTGAAAAGAAGAAGTGTGGCATCACTGAGTGAGCTGGATTTTCCGCATGATTTGTTAAATACTTTACAACTGCACAATCATACCATTAGTGTACTAACTTGCTAACATGTTGGAGCATCAAAATATTTTTTTCAATTTCTGAAAACAAGAAAAAGTGGTTAAATTAGCTTTAGCTAAGGCTACCTCACCAGCTATCATGAACTAGCTGCAGTACAGTTTGGTTGTTACTTCTGTTTCATAGTTCTGTTTTTCCAGTAATATACATTAGATGCTAGAATCATTTCTATGGCAAGGTAAGATGTCAAAAAGTCAAATTCTGGTCTTAACTCAATTTGGACCAAATCTGTAATTACTGACTTTTGGCTTTGTGGGGCAGTGCAGTCTCACAATTCCTGCAGAACAATCAGTTTATCTGTATTGTTTGCAGCTACTATCAGCAACATGCTAATCTGTGTGAACAAGTTAGAATGACAACAAAACCCGACTGCAGTCTGGACGTGTGCTGGCAGTGACTTTGTCAAAGTGAAAAGCCTCTCGGCACAGTAGAAAAGAAACTCTAACGGTTGGTGACCTTGGCGCAGTGCAGAGCTCTTTCAGGCAGGGGAAGGAGTGCACAGTCTTGCGTCGTTCCTTCTTCTCTCTTCGGACCCTCAGCTCCTCCAGCGTCCTCAGCTCCTCCACCCGAGACGTCAGACTGTCCACCTGACCCTGCAAGGTCTCCATGGTGCCCATCAATCTGTGCACGCACACACACACGCACACACACACGCACACACACACACACACGCACACACACACACACACACACATACACACACACAAACACACACACACACATTTGTTCAGTGCTTGTTACGTCATTATTAAAGTTAACTTAATACTTAATTCTTTGCTCACAGTGAGTTACAAAACAAAGAATGTGAAGGAGCAGATTTGGAAAGAACAGAGGCAGCCATTGAAAACTAATTACAGACTTCAGACCACTAATACGACTTGTGAGGAACTCTGAACCCTGATTGTCATTATGAAATTGCAAAAGAGAGAAAAAGAGTAAAGTACTTTGCTTAAGTTGCTCAAGAGGCTGTAGGAAGGCCTGTAAACACACAAATGGAGCAATGTAAATTACAAAACCTACTTCCTGGTATTATGATACATCAGGGCACCAGCCTCTTGCTGGTTTCTGCTTGTATAAATATCCTTTTAAGACCTACTGTACTTGATGCTGACATGGCTGATTTGTGGCGTCACTCTTGTTACAGACATGTTTCTCTACTCTGTGTGATCGGAGAGCAGGAGATGGGAAACATGAAAGTCTCAGACACTGACAGCCAGCTGCTGATCACCTGTCTATCTTCTGCTGCGAGGCCTTGCTCTCCAGCACCAGTTTCTCGTTGGTGATCTCCAGCTCTCTGGCAGTCACATCCAGCTGTTCGTACACCTTTGCGTGCTGCTCGTTCATTTCCCTCAGCATTTCCGACTGCTTGGACAGGTACTGCGAGCAGACAAGTTTAATATGAATGTGAGTTTATTAGTGACTAGACATCTTCAATAGCTCATCTACTGCACGGATCCCTGAACAGGAGTACCTCTGCAGCTCCCAGGGGGTGCTTGTGAAGACTGTGGAGCAGCTCCGTTTATTAAAAATCAATATAGCCACATACTGGCGTCAGCTGTGAAAACTAGGAAGCAGAGAACCTGAAATGTTTAGCTAAAAGGCTGAATGATTAAATAGTTTGTAATGGATAAAAAGCTGGCTAAGTCATAGATAGAAGCTTAAATAGTTAGCTGAAGGTAATGGATAAATGGTTGAAGTAGCAAAAAGTGATGGATATATGATACAATTGTAAAGGTAGGCTAATGGGTGAAATAGCTTAAAGTACAACCCTGTTTCCAAAAAAGTTGTGACTGTGTGTAAAACATTAATAGAAAAAGAATGTGATGATTTGCAAACCTGTTAACCAGTTAAGCTAATTAACTTTGAGATGTTCCAGCAGGTATTTTCTCTCAGCGTTTCACAACTTTTCCAGTCTTTTATTGCCAGCGCAGCATCCCAACCTTTTTAGAAACGAGGTTGTAATTGATAAATGGCTGAAAGAGCTCGCTCTCTCTCTCTCTCTCTCTCTCTCTCTCTCTCTCTCTCTCTCTCTCTCTCTC
>JBBMOE010000033.1:6776496-6814873 GCA_037975065.1 Chaetodon trifasciatus
CTATATATATATATATATATATATATATATATATATATATATATATAGTTTCTGTGGTTGAATGCACTTTGTCACTTTAGACAAAGAAGTCTGCCAAATGAAGGAACTATGATGTCAGTTTGTCTCTTTGGCTGTGAGTCTAGTAGATACTGACATGTTATGAAACACACAGCAGAAGCACTTTGACTGTTCTGAAGTGTTTTTGTTGTGACTCCTCAGTTGAGTTGTGTTCTGTGTCTGCAGCTGAGCACACTCATCCTCATCCTCCATCCATCCTTCTGACTAATAAGCAGTCATGTCTTTGAGCTGTGACGAGGTGACACAGTCATTTCACACATCCTTTCATGTTCACAGAATAATCGTTTTTTTATCTTCTTTTTTTTCTTCCAAGTGCTCCATGCTTTACAGAAATTAGCTTGATACAACATCAAGAGGGGCCAGTTCATGCCAGGTGTTTCATCTGAGTATTTCTTCTCTAGGACATGTATAAAATCACTCTTTTGAACATGTGCTGGCTGAGTTAGAATAGCTGGAACAAGCGTACCTCTATCTCTTGCACTTGCTCCTCATTGTTGATGTACATCTGTTGTAGGGAGTCCTCCAGCTCCTTGTTGCGCTCCAGGAGAGTCTTCCCGAGCTCGGCTGCCAAGTGCAGGTCTAACAGGAGCCAAGAAAGAAGAAGGGACGTAAACAGCAGAAAGTGACAAGAGAGTCAAGCACAGGAGTTTGCTGCACGGTGTTGGACTTGCACATAGAGTTTTTGAACACAACCATCATCACTGTGTTCAGCCTGCTTCCACACAAACCTATAGCCATCTGCACACCGGGGCCCTGAACAGTGATAACACCACAGTTGCTGTTATTTTACAACACAGCTTGAAGCATACATTATTCATCTCCTCAGATGAGAAGAAGCCTAGCTGGACTGAGAAGGAGGAGGAGGAGAATCCCGCTGGCTCTGCATACTTGGAGACCATAACAACACAGAACTGGAGGAGTGGAGAGACGGGGAAGAAACAGAGAGCCATTGATATCCATTACTGGACATGAATGCAGTGTTTTATCACCACAGAGCAGGGCGTGAGCGACGACAGGAACACACACGCACACATGCATCATCGTAGGTGTAAAACACAAGAGATTAGAAATGATTTACAGTTTATCCGTCTGTATGTGTCCATGTGTAATCTGCTACACGCAATCCAGCATCAGGAACCCCTCTGTTTAATCTAATATCATTAACAAGCATCATTAGCTCACACTGTGCACGCCTGTGTTGCTGCATTTGCAGAGAATTTCCTGTCTCAACAATGCAGAACTGAACACAACACTGGTCTGAGCCACCGAGCGATAATGAGCTAAGTGTGAGTGTGTGAGGAGAGAGCACAGCGAGCCTCCAACCCGAGATGCATCTCTGTCACAGTGCTGCTTCTGTGCCTGAGGGTCGACACATGCGGGATATAAGTTATGTAATTTCAGAATTACATGCACGGACGAGAGGCTGCACTGAGATAATACCAATTAGCAGCCACATGAAATAACACAAAAGGCTGTCACATCTGCTCAAACCACACTGGTGAACTCGATCACAAACACAGACCACATTTGTACATTTGCTCATGTTTCTGCTCTCTGCACATGCATCCCTGTGGTGCTCTTTGATGTGTGAATCTCATGTACAGTGGCAGGCCCCTCAGACTCTAAACATGACATCACCACACCGCGCCATCTGCCCAGACGCACTTCATATGTTTGCCAGATCATAATGAAAACAGGGGTCAGCAAATCCCAGAGGTGGCAGATGAGAAGTTTTGTAACAGCATCATCTCTGGGGCAAAATCATGCCTGAGTGTGTGCAGGATGACGTTTGTTTGGAGCAGTGAGCACCGACGGCAATTATGCCTCCAGTCTGAACCCAAAGCCTGGAATCTCTGATCCCGACTAAGGAGGTCTGGTCTGGGGCTCCCTAATCAGATCAGCCAGGGGCTTAATGACTACGAGCTCGAAGCTGAATAATGCAGAGATGAGATGCAGACAACAAGGCGACACACACATACTGTACACACACACACACAGCAGAATCCACCTGCCTCTCTTCTGTGTGTGTACAGTGTGATGATGAAACACAAAGCTGCTTTAGCTCTCTGGGTCAGCAGGTAATCAGGGGGTGGGGTGATGCTGCAGAGGGACACACTCAACCAGGACACACATCTCTCCTCTGAGCTGCATTGTCGATGGAAGCGCATCCATTTAAGTCATGGCTGAGGAGGCTGATCGCACATCGTGCAGCAAGCAGGAAGTGGAACAGCAAACGCACCTCTGATAGATTTTCTGTCTTTGCCTTCCATGTTATTTAAGGTCATATCAGGCGTAACTGCTGGCCTGTGTCCACGTGCTGCATAATAAATCACTGCCCGCTGAGCTTTTATCAGCTTTTATCAACTGACAAACTACTGGACATGAAGCCTGTGACTGTTTCACAGTCTTGGCTCTGTCCATGTTCAGCATCTTTGCCTCACACACCTCAAATAATGTTTTCTTGATGATCAGGGCTTTGACATCCCTGTGTCACAGAGTTTTGCAGAGGGAATACGAGGAGTCTGATAGATTTAAAACAGAGAAACTACAGGAGCAGGAGATGACACAGAGGCAACGCTCACTCAGTCAGACAGCAGGACTATTACTGGAAACACCACTGACGAGATCAAAATAATTGGCAGAGGAAGGGAGCAGAGATGAAGGGCAGGCAGCTCCAGACTCAGATGCAGAGACATAAAGGCATGAGTTTACAGCTTTCATGGTGCTCGTGCATGAAATGACATTGTATATTTTGCAATGGATGCACCCCCATCTCTTCTTCCCATCCACCCCCTCCTGCATGAATCCTTTTATCCCACAGTGCAGTGTCTGTGGATGGGGCATTGTTACATGGCGTGATCCCCCCACGCAGACCCCACACTCACCCTGCTCCAGGTCCCGCTGATCGTACCATGGCTCCTCTTCCTCCGTGACAAACTCCTCCATCCTGCCTGGACGAAGCATCGATGCCGTTGGACTTCTTCTTCCTCACCGGCGACGTGATCTGCGAATTCACCGACTGGCTCGCCCGGAAGTGACAACAATCAGCGGCGCAGCTCCCCAAGTGTGTAACCCTTTGAGGCAAATTAGTTAAAAATGCCGACAGTGCACCTGCTTCTTGAACCATCTGCGGATATGAATGAAACTACATCCGGCGGAGCCGCAACTATGAAATAAAACATCTGGCAGAGAATATCACGGTGTGTTTTGCTCTTGTCTCTCCAGTGTGGATGCGCTGCACGGCCCTGCAGACGCAGGTTGACAGCCCGCGCGCCGCTCAGTGGCCAAGTGCTGCTGCTGTTGCATTCATGTGCAGTCGGAAATCCCTAAAGAGATGATGGGGCCTGTAACCGTTCTGCTGCTGCAGCACTGTCTTTTGTAGGTCGTTTTATTAGTGCTGAGTAGTAATAAAACAACACCATCACTGATTGGTGCAGCTAATTCTCTTGAATTGAGTATTTATAGATATTTCAAACTGATTTCTTTATGGGAAATAAAGCTACATTTTTACCTGTTTTAATTTTCTACATTATCAAAGCTTTCAGAGGTGTGTGTTTAGGAACACATCTGTTGGTTGCACAGCTCTACCAATCCATTACTGATAGCTGTGGTGGCTGCTGTTGTCTCCTTCAGGTATTTACCAAATGTGAGCCAGCCTTCTAAACTCATTATATTTCGTCAAGCATGATCCGTAGATGGGACACCGCAGACAATACTGCCGTGTTGTTCTAAATGCAGGTAATCGTCTTTAACTATTTACCTCTTTTAACGGGTCAGAAAGTAGGGGTATAAAAGCCGTACGTTACAAGGCGGCCGTGAAGGCAGCACCAGTGGAGATGACGTCAATGTGTATTTGACAGCGTCCCCGGCACGGGCGTCTCCCCCCCTTCCTCCCCCTCCAGCCCCCAAAGGTCCAATAAGTTCAGCTGCCCCGTTTCAGATGTGTGCGTTGATGAATGAAGACACAAGGAGGGTCTCACTCTGTGGATGGTCTGCTCCTATTCAGCACAGACTTTATTGTAAACATGTCGGAGCAGAGAGCACAGAGACAGCTCAGACTCTGCACAGCCAGGCCTCTGTGTCCACCAGGCTCTTTGGATCACCTCCTGACTGTAGACACAGAAACTGTGGCCTCTGTCAGGCCTCACAGGCACTACAGCTAAGGAACATTTCCCTCATAAAGTAAGAAAGAAAAACCGTTGTTCTGCAAAAGAGACATCACTGAAAACAAAACTGCATTTAGTTTGAAGTTAAACACAAACAGGACAGTTTGACCTCATACGCCGTCTATCATTTATGTCCATTTACTTTGTTTCTTGCTCTGCAGTCCAGCAGCCAAAGACAAACATATAGCAGCAGGAAAAATATCTATTAGGCTCCCAAGGCACAGAGCCGTCTGCTTTATATTAAATACTAAAACTTTGTTCCACTGTTCTTGGATTTTTTTCATCTCCATTTACTTCAAATTATGTAGTCTTCACATTACTGTCAACAAAACAATACCGTGCTGTCAGCTAGCCTGTTTGTCAGTCTACCACTTTGGTCCAGGTGAAATATCTCAACTGTTTGACAGACTGCCATGAATTTTGGTAGCAACTCACATGATCCCCAGAGGATGAACCCTAATGACTCTGATGATCCACTGACTTTTCATCTACCAGTCAAAACTTCAGTTTCCAGTGCTGACTCAGCTGTACCTTCTGTTCAGCGTTGGCATGCTAACACACTAAACTAAGATGCTGAACATGGTAAACATTAGCATGTCTGTGTGCATGCTTACATTAGCATTTAGCTCCATGTAGCTGCTAGCATGGCCGTAGACTATTAGTCCTGTTTATTCCCAGATGCCTTTGGTTTCCATTAATTTCGGCTCAGTATGTAAATCGACTTGCAGAGACTTGAAACGTGTTTTTGGTTTAAGTGCAGACTGACATGAATAAAAGAAGAATGCAGGCTCACAAAGCTCCATACTGTCGTGAAATGAATGAAAACCAATTTCTGCCTTTAGAGGAATAAATTAAACCACATATTGTTCATCACTAATGTAAAGAATACACGATTTCCGGTAAATGGGCTGAAACATAAAGGAAAGTTTTCATATTAGTATGCACAGTTTTACCTCTGCTCGGCTTTAATAGTCCACGTTACTGCTTAATCACAAGCTACTGTAGCAGCAACGAGCCTGAAAAAAAGCAGAACTCTAGCAGCAAATCAACTGTAAACCAGGTGTGCAGGCGTCTGTGGCGAAGCCTGAGATCACTGGAACAGGGGAAGCTTAGGCACTGACAAAGAGGAAGGGTTTGACCCAAAAAATGGCTGCATTTCCCTTCCCATCACTCCTTGTTCTCTGCGGTTTCACAGCTGTGCGGCCTTTTAAGGTGCTTCCAGTCTGCCTCGCTCTCGCAGCGCTGGACTCTGCCGAAGAATTTCTTGATGAGAGCCTTGGCTTCTGCTTTGACTGCGGACACAGAGGCAAGAATTAGAGAGGAGCCCGTGGCATGCAGCACAGCACAGGGTTTAGACACTGCTTACCTTGGTCTTTCCCCCGACTCCTCCCCTCTGCAAGGAGGTGAGACAAGTAGCGGGCGAAGGACTTAAACAGCTCCTACAACCAAAAAGAGCAAAAAAAAAAATGAGACTTGGTTTCAGCCTGCTTTCTCTGCACACATGACGCGCTGAGACGTCCGCCTCTCTCACCTTGGTGGCAAACTTTCCCTGCTTGTAAAAGGGGTCCAGGTAGTGGACCACGATATCAGCCGCCTCCTTCAGCATCACAGGCTTGGCCAGCTCCTTAACAGGGTGCAGGGCCCTCTCCTGAACATCAGGGTTGAAGGTGACTCTTCTGCTGTGGCCATCTGCAGGGCGTCTGCGCTTCGCTGGAGGAGAAGACTCTCTGTTCACCTTCATATCGTCTGTCAACTGGACAGACAGACAGACAGACACACACACACACACACACACACACACACACACACACACACACACACACACACACACACACACACACACACACACGTACCATCAAGCATTGAGCAGGAAATAAATCTTAAAGACTGGATAAGAAGCAGACGCTTACCGCTGCTATTAGAGGCGCTTTAGCTTCTTTTTCTGGTTCGTCTTGTCTATGTGAGAGAGAATCATGTCAGTGTTGGGAGAAGAAGACTTTTCTATAATCTTAAAATGCTGCGTTGAAAGTTTCTTACTCTGTCGTGGACTTATACTCTTTAGATGTGTCTTGAACCCGCTCCAGCTCAAGCGGTTTAGGGCTTCCCTCCTCTTCATCCGGTATAACTATTACTTCTGTTTTACTGTCTTCTTGGATCACGTCTTGAGTGTCTGACCTCACAGGGCTGATCTCCACAGCCTCCACACTGATGGGTGACTGCTCTTGCTGGCTACTGTTTTCTTCCACAGCAGTAGTACGAGACAACATAGCATCGAGTCCCTCCTCTTCCGCTTCCTGGCTTTTTGTTTGTTTCTTTGCAAAGTACTGGGATATGTTGCGGGAACTCTTTGCCGCTTCTGCGAGTTTCTGCTGCTTCTTGCTCACGGCTCTGCCTGCCTTCGTCGGGCTGTTCAAGGAGGCGGCGGCGGTATTTGCTCTGGCTCTGATGGAAGATGTTACAGGTGCATCTCTGTTTGCTTCTCCAGAGCCTCCTGAGCTGTCATTATAAAATCCACCGCTCTCTGTCCCTTTGTTAGACATAGAGTCCAACACGGAGGGCTTCAGCAGATCCTTAGCAGTCAGGAAGGGGTTGGATGAGCCCCTCTGACCTGCCCCCACCCTCTTACGCTTCAGCTGGAGGAATAATGGAAAGAGACGAACAAAAAGAACATTTGCTTACATCTAAATAGTCTGCAGCGTGAAAAGAGCAAGGGTGTAGTAAAGAGTGTCTTACCGAGTAGATCTCAGATGCAGATGTGAACCCCTGCAGCTCCTCACAGATGGAGGAGGAGGAAGAGGAGGTTGCTCCCTCTTTGAGTTTTGACTCTGTGGATTCAGTGCCGCTGCTCGTCTTGTCACTTTCTCCTCTTCCTCCTCCAGTTGAAGCGGGTGCTTTCTGCTTCATCTCTGCTACCTTTAAAACAAGAGATGAGTTCAGTAAATATATATCTTCTACCAGTGATGCTGTGACAGGCAGAGCAGTCAGGAGTCACCTTCTTCAGCACGGAAGCTTTGTACAAGTTGGAGGACTTGCTGCTCTTGAAGACCCCGTGTTCGATATCCACCGCCAAAGACAAGGAGTCACCACTGAGGGACAGAGAAGACATGAGAGACAACACAGAGTGACATTTCTGCAGGAAATTATCGATGCATAGGAATGATGTTCGAAGTGTGTCTGCACTCTTACTTGAATGCATCCTCTGCCCCCTGGTGGCCATGTAATGCCTCCTGCAAGAGGCACAGGCAGTGCTCTCTGGCCTGGAATAGAATATATACTGTATATATGGTTCATCATAGTCAACAATGAACCAGTGAAAAAAAAATTGTCAAGTGAGCAGACAGATCGATGTTACATGCATTAACAGAGAGAAAGAGAGTAAGAAGCAGTCTCACAGAAAAGGCTCAAATGAGTAAAATTCTTACATTACACTGTATTACACATATCAGCCCGAGTGGCAGTATTGTATTTCCATCTGCTGTAATGTATCCAGCCACTGTATACTCATTTTACATGAATAACATGGCTCTACTGTCCCCCTCACATCTCCTAACACATGAGTGACGGTCTTCCTGCAGGCGTGTTAATGAGCGCAGCAGGTATGAGGAATGTGTTCGAGCGCTGTGTTGTACCTTCACAGTGAGCCTGGGGATCCTTTGGCTGCTGGCCTCTCTGAGTGGGCAGTCAGCATCTAAACAGGAGGACAAGTCGTTACATGACAGCGCTGGTGAGCCTGGACATCCATTCAGAATTTATTCTTCTCTTGATATTACCTGGAGGAATGAAGTCATCGCTTGGCCTGTCAGATCCCTACAGAAACATGAGCACAGACAGAGGTTAATTCTGGAAATATTTACTAAAACAAAGTCACTTCCAGAAGAAGTGACACACTGGTGCCCTTCCTCCTTCTGTGGAGTATTACTGCTCACCTCCTGCCCTGCCAATTAACGTCCACATCCACATTAACTCTTTTATGGGGCGCCACAATCCCAAGCCTAGGGACCTTTGTTGTCTCCCTCTCTTCCTCATTTCTTGTTCCAATGAAGCCACAAAATGCCCCCCCAAAATGTAGTAAAATAAATGCATGTTTTGGGTTTGCAACAGACCCTTTGTCATCTTAACAGCGGCTTTAAAAGTTAGTAACAGCTGTGGTCAGCCTGAGTTTAGTTGGTTACTACTGACTCACAGCAGCTTTCATAGCAGAAACAGGATTGTATTGATTACAAATACGTGTTGTGGGTGTTGTGGGATGGGAGAGACAATGGCCTCCTTTCCATCACCCTCCCTCCTAATCTCTTCTTTGTTGTTTATGTCACTTGGTTTCTCTGCGATTTTACAATCACGGCATTCCTGCTTTTATTGGTGTTGTAAACTGGAGAAGCTCGTCTTGGACCTGTCGATGAAAACTTTTACTTCAGTGTTGTACCACCGAACATGTGGGAAAGATTTACCTCAATCCTCACGTACATGGGCCTCAGCAGCTTCATACCTTCCTGCTGCCAACAGCTGGCGAGCAGATGTACAAAGACGCAACACAATCGCTGCACGGAGTGTTTTTCTACTTGTAGAAAATAAACATTTCCAAAACGAGTTTGTGTGCCTTGGTGATTATAGCTCACCTTCCGAAGCTTCATCTGCTTCTTGAAGAGGTCAGAAAACTCCTTTTTCCTCTGTGAGGCATCATCTTCACCGCTGCCGTCCCCTTCATCAAACCTGCAAAAGGGTGTGATGTCAGCGTCAATCTACAGGTTCACCGCTGCTTCACGTTACACAACTAGACAGAAGTGGGACAGTCAAATATTTGTCCTGCCTTTCAAAGCCGTAGCCCTTCTTTCCTCCCTCATAAAGGTCGGGCTGGAAGCCGAACGCTCCTTTGGGCCCTCTGCTCGGAGCTTCAGTCTTGGTGCTGAGTGCAGCCGCCCTCTCCAGCTGGGCTCGTACAAGTTTGGGGTTTCGACAGTAGTCGCAGGCTCCTGCACAGTTTGGCGTCTTATCCCCAAAGAACTTGGAGATGGTGGCATGGCGACAACTGGTGGGAAGATAAGAGACGTGGCTCATTAAAAACTGAAGACATGTCAGGACAGGCGAGTGACACACATGCAAGACAGCCTGAAGTTGTTTACATATTTAAGTGTGCATTTAAAAAGGTGAAGCCTGATGAACACACTCTCACTGACCATCCAGTGTATCATTGATCGATCAGCTGTTGTGTAACCGTCACACATGACTAAGATCAATGTCTCTGTTATGAAACAGGGCTCCTTCATCACATTAAATAACATATATAGTTGTCTGAAAATGACAAAGTTATTAGCGTTTTGTAATGGGAATTCTTATCATTCATCTTCTCTGCTCCTCAATCGTGAACCAAATGATTTCTTCTTCTCTTCACTCAGTCGTAAGCTTTCACTACCTTAAAGCCAAATGATTAACTATGTCATTTGATTAGATGTATGTATGTGTTGATCTGCTGACCATGACACCACAGATGTACTCATCTACTGATAAAGTGAACATCCAGCATTATCAAAGCTGCTGATTGATCATTGTCCTGACTGAACAACACATTATGATGTGCCTATTGTGCTGACATTGTTCTGATGGTAATGTCCTCCTATTTACAAGATTAAGTCTTGTATATAACCTGACAACTCCCCCTGTTCTGGGCTCTCTTCTTGCCGTCTCACTCAAGGCAGCAAGGATGAGTCCATCTATAGGAGTAAGAATAAACTCCCAGAAAGACAACAAATGACTTTGTGCTTTTTAACACAAAATTGCCAGAACAGTTTCTATTAACTTCAGTATTTCTTCATGTACTCCTAATAACGAGGTAATTATTCTTATTTTCCTACAATTTCATGGTTTTTAAACACAATATCCTTTTCATTTGAGGGCTCACCTTCTTCCTGCATTTTATGTTTCTTCTTAAAATCTCAGCTTCAGATATGAGTTTTTAAAACACGGCCTCACACTTCTGTATCAGATTCAGTATTATGTAACAGGCAATATTCACACAACCACACACACAAGCAAACACACATAGAGTCTGTTTGGGAACCAGTGCATTACTCTAGTCACTTCAACAACATACCAACTACCTTGCTGGAAATGGAAACGCTGTGCGCACAGCCATGAAAGAGAGATTCATGAGGGGAGGTGGGGAAAGACAGACAGGCACACAAAGACTCTGTGAAGCAACAGTCACTCCCAGAGAGGACAGCTGAGGAGAAAACAGCCCTGGAGGCAGACAAACTAAAGTAAGGCACAGCACAGAACTACTGTGCGTGTCACCACCAAAACCCACGAAGAAGAAGAGAAGAGCAACAAACCTGAGGACCAGAGAGAAAAGACAGATTAAAAGGAGCACCAAGGAGGACAGAGGAGCAGTGAGCAGGATTTTCTTTGAGGAATTATCATCCGTCCTAACCCTAATCTCGACCTGACTGCTAATCTCTGTCTGCTGGTCTGAGGACTCCTCCTCTGGATGACGCGCTGCACGTTTCAGCAACAAATAAAGACTCTGTGATGAACACGAGCTTTCTTCCCTGAAGGAGTTACCTGCCGCCTCCTTCTCATCAACTGGTCTGCTTACTTCTGTCTTGAAAATTTTTGCCACTCAGTCTGGGCTGGGCTGGGCTGAGCGTGTGACAACAACAAAGACTCTCACAGGTAAGTGCCTTTCACTGTGTGTGTGTGTGTGTGTGTGTGTGCCTGTGCAAGTAAAGTTTTAAAGGTAGATCACCTGAGGAAGACTCCGGGTTGAGAGGAATGTGAAGAATGTGCTCTGAAATACTTAGTAAAGACTTTGTTCTGTACAAATATATAGAGGAAAGTTAAGACAGCCTGTGTTAAAATAAGAATGAAGGGACTCTATCTGTAAATGATAATGTTCATCATTAAAACGTGCAGAAAAGTCTGAACTGGGTGAGAAGTGATAAGAGAAAAGTCATCAAGAGGAAAAGTTCCACAGATGTTTGTCAACTACAGATCAAAACAATTTTAAGTATGAATATAATATTCTAAAAAGGATATAAACAGGGTTTAAAATGAAAAACCCACCAACCAGTAAAGGTGGAGAAATCAATCAGGGTCATCTGCCTCACAGGCTAAATAACTAGATATGTTTCTAAAGCACCGACAGCCTCAGGTTTGTCATCTGCATGTTCTGAAAGTGTCTTAAACTGCACTTCAAATGGTTTTTTCATGTGAATTCTGCTGCATTAAAATAAGCAGAAAGCGTCTGCTTCCACGCACGAGGCAGCACGAAAACATCCAGCAGCACTCAGCAGCCAGCATGCTCGGTATGCAGCGTTACAACTACACACAGCAGCCCTGCAGCAAACCTGAGCCTCATGAAGGTTCAAATATTCAGTTTAAACTGGTGCTGATTCAGCATTTAAGAGCCCTTTGCAAGGAAACTAAAAAAGTGTCTAAAACAGGTGAGATTAGGACACAAAACATAAAAACCTTAAAGGAATGTTTTTGACATTTTTGGTAATTTGCTTTCTCAGTCAGTTAGCTTAGCTTAGCAGCAGCTAATGGCGCGAATATCGGAAACAGGGAAACAGCTCGCCTGACTGTGGAAATTAACACTCATTAAAGTGTTAACACTTTATATCTCGTTTCTTTAATCTACATTTTACCATTTCACAGCTGGTTATGTGAAGGACTATTTCTTAGCCAGAACCAGTCACCAGGCAACCGGTGGTGACTGCTGAAAGGCTGCTACATGACGCACACAAACAACAGTGGTATCAATCTCCTCATCTAACTCTCCACCCAAATGTCAAACTATTCCTTTAACAACGAAATGAACAATATTCTGTAATACAGTGTCGCTATTATTTCATATTGTATATTCAACCCAATACAACAAACTGCGGCTTCCAAAACCAGCAAAGAGCTGAACCCACAGACTGTCACACCCTTTTCATTTACTGTACAGCACAATAACACAGTCAACAATAAACCACACAGAACTTGACACTTGAACACCACCCATTAAAAACACATTACAGTCTTTACACATTACACACAATGAGACAGCTGTCAGGGAAGCCTTCAGTCCAAGACCTGAACCCAGAGGAGAACCCTGCTGTTATGCAGCGAGCCTGACAGAGGGTGAACCACCAGCACCATCCACTGTATCATTACCCTGGGAAACAGATTCACTTTCAGACTCATTCTTGGTTAGATAAATCACATGCTGCGCACTCCCTCACTGCCTTTCTCCACGGGCCACTTTCTCTTAAAAAAAGGGAACCACAGAGTGAGAAACTGTTAAACAGCACTCTATCATGCTTGTGTCAATACACCAGCTATGCTGTATAACAGTAACACACAGCAGGAGTTATATCCTGGTGACACTGAACACAGCAAATAAATGAGATACTATGTAAACCACACTCAAGCATGGCCTCCACCTCACTTTTACCTCATTAGGATGGATGCCAGAGAAGAGACGCTGAACATGCTAAACAAGATATGGGTCAAGCTGCAGGGTCTACCCAACGCCACCCCTGTAGAGCTGGGAGCTTTCTTCATCCTCCTGACCTTCATCTGTGAGTCTCCACTCTATTATTACTCGTTTTTTTACATGGTGAGCTGGTCATGATGCTGTTTTTATTTGCTCCCCTGCAGTGGTGGTCCTGCTCATGATAGCGCTGACCTGCGTGAGCTGCTGCTGCTGCTGCTGTCGCAAAAACAAGACGAAGGGGTCGTACATTTGAGCAAATGTTTCCCCATTGAGGAAACCTAACAGGACATGGTGCAAAACATCCCCAGGAGTCATGGTCATGTAATCAACAAACAGGCAGATTTGAGTGAGCGGTGAAGCCTCGTACAGGGTGTGTTCAGGGGCGCTAGAGGAGCCCAACCCTGGAACAACAAAGCACCTGACAAACACAGAGAAGGATGTCCTGACTGGCTGCAAAAAACACCTGCTACAGCTGCCAGATTTTCAGGAGAACCTACATTCCTTGGAGCATCCCTGAGCAACAACAACAGCCCTGACCTGAAGGCAAGGCCGGGCAAACCCAAAGCATCTTTAATAATGTGGGCAAACACATGAGACATGAGCTGTAAGAACGTGTCGAATCATTTAAACAATTGCAGCAAGTTGCACAGTGAAATATGAAAAGGAAGCCAAGTTGTTTTTTTTTATGTTTTTCTAAACTGAACTCTGTGTCATTCTCAGGGAATGAGCATGGACAGTCAGACTTAGCTAGTTAGGTAAGATCCTCCTAAGGGGGAAGCTGTTCTCAAACCTGAAAGTGTTCCCTGACACCTCACAACAACGTCTGAAAGTGAGATCAAGTCTGCCCTCTGCTGGACACAAACTGAAATGGACTGTGATTTTATTTTGAAAAGCATCACACGTAATCAAAGTTACATTTCATGTGTAACTGCATGTTATCTATGTGCAAAGGGTGAAGATGTTACGTGAGGGTGTGATACTCTCACTCTACACTTGATTTGTGTGAAATAAACAAACGAGACTTGCATGCACGTGTGCTCTGAACACTTTACTTACGCTTCTTGCACACAGAACGATACCATGGCTTCAAAGTCTGTGATGGCTGTTTTGTCTGTCTCCTTTGCAGATCCACGTTTTTCCTGTAGACAAGTTTGCAAAATGCTCACAAACCTCGAAAAGACGCTGACTTTTATTTATAGGAGCTCCTCACATTTTGAGTTGAATTGTGCTGACCTGTCGGCGGCCGACCTCCTGTCGGATGAGGAAGTTCATTTGGTCCGAATCTTTCGGAGAGTAGTATGTGCGACAGGAGGAGGGCAGGCCGTCCCTCCCAGCTCGCCCAGACTCTTGGTAGTAACTTGCCAGGGACTTAGCCAGGTTCCAATGAGCTACAAACCTGAAGGATTAAGAGAAACATTAGCACATACAAACTTAAATTGTGAAGCCAAAAAAAAAAAAATATGGTTAACCTCATTGCCTCACCTGACATTGGCCTTGTCTACTCCCATCCCAAAGCTGATGGTGGCTACAATAACTAGCACCTTCCCCTGCATCCACTCATTCTGGACCTCTGTGCGATCTCCTGCCTTCAGACCTACAGCACAAAAGCAGAAGTCAAGCATCTGAGCTCAAATCTTTTTGTGTTTTCCGATCCCACAACCTACATGGTGGAAAAAGGTCTAACCTGCATGGTAAGCCTTGGCCAAGACCCCAAGCTTGGTCAGCTGGTAAGCCACAGTTTCACAGCCTTCCCTGGTCCGACAGTACACAATCCCACAGCCCTGTTCACACATATTACATACAGCAGGTTAAAGAAACCTCAGTCAAGAGAAAATATCAGCTAAAAGGGTTCTTCTCATATAGCTTTTGTTTGCATACCACTTCAATGTAATTTTAGTATAAATGTAAAAAAGGAGCAAAGGAGCAGTCCCACACAAACAATCCCACATCTTCAAAGAGTCAAGTCTACCAACCTGTCCATTGGACCCGCTGTCCAGTCCCAGCGCCTTCTTAATGAAGGCATGGAGGTGGACGTAGGGGTTTGGCAGCATCTCCCTGAAGATCACATCATAGTGCAAGTTACTGCGGAAGACAGGTGTCAGAAAAGACAGTGGCGAGCACAGGCTCAGAGACTTAACAATGTCCTCTTGTACATTCTTGGGTGCTGTCGCCGTCAATGCCACACAGGGAACCCCTGGCATGCGAGCACGCAGCGCGCCCAGTTTGAGGTAGTCTGGCCTGAAATCATGTCCCCACTGGGAGACGCAGTGAGCCTCGTCCACAGCCAGGTAAGACAGCAGACCCCGGGAGCACAGGTCTGTCAGGCAGGGCTGGAACGAGGGAGAGGCCACCATCTCCGGTGTGATGTAGAGCAGCTTCAGCTTGGGGCTGCTGCTCCCTAAGTCAGCCAGGATCAGACGGCGCTCACCTGCTGGAAGCTTGGAGTTGATGGAGCAGACAGGGATGTTAAGACCCTTCAGGCGGTCCACTTGGTCCTGAGGAGAAACAGAGGATGGGATTAACACACAAGATCTTACATGTATTTGAAGGGTTTGCACTGGAGCAGTACAATCAGAGACTGACCTGAATGAGAGCGATTAGCGGGGATATAACCAGAGTAATACCCTCAGCCAGGACTGCGGGCAGCTGGTAGCAGAGGGACTTTCCTGCTCCAGTAGGCATGCACACAAACACATCCCTGTCACCTACAGGGAGACAACACTAGTCACCACCGAGCTAGACATTACCCATTACAAATTACAGCACTACCTGTGAGAAATAATTCAAAGTGAGCCTTATATTTACAGTGAAAACGTCAGTGACGTTAGCCGCTTGTCTGCTGCTTGGAGCCAGCTAACGTCTGCTAGTTAGCACAAAGATAAACAAACACGGCAGATAAACAGACCGTACGCTGTCTTACCTCTGACCAGCGATTTGATGACATCCTCCTGTAGTTTAGACCTGAAGTTGTCAAACCCAAAGTGGGTTTTTAAAGCTTGTTTTAAAGTTGTTGCCATCGTCAGGAGCTCCGTGGAGAACTCATATGAACCTTTCTGGCGCCGTCGCACGCCGGTGACGTCATTACGGCCGTAAACAAGCTGACACTAAGAATAAAGACTTTAAAAATCTGCGTTTACTGACCCGTGTGACTCATCTATGTAGTCCATTTAACCATTTCTTTCTTTGTCGTTACATTTTTCTTACATTTTATTAAATTTCTTATATATTTTGTAACAATATGTTCGTGCTCTCTGATTGGTCCAGCTGGTACAAGCCTTTCAGCTGATCGCGACCATAACTGTTGGACACGTGCAACATGCGGGGGAAACGAAGCTGTATATGGTCAAAAGTATATGGACACCCCTATGTACTCAGATCCTTTACTGAAGCAT
The DNA here is from genome assembly GCA_037975065.1 of Chaetodon trifasciatus. NCBI lineage: Eukaryota > Metazoa > Chordata > Actinopteri > Chaetodontiformes > Chaetodontidae > Chaetodon > Chaetodon trifasciatus. Next base: position 6,792,606 of record JBBMOE010000033.1, read on the forward strand.
GTGATGGATTTTCTTGTCCTCAGATACCGTTTGAAGGCTGATCGTTTGAATTAGATTACTTTGCATCTGATTACTGTGAGGCACCACAAATCTCACTAACAGGATTAAAGCAAGACTCTCAATTTAGGTTGGGAATGTTCGCTCCATGTAGGTTTATTTGCATCTATACAGAACACAAGCAAACAGAGTTGTCTGGGAAGGAACTACCTCAAACTGCTGTAAGATGGGTTTTCATAAGGATGTCAGGGTGGTGGCTGACAGTTCTGTTTCTGACTGAAAGGATCAGTCATGTCCCAAAACCTGTTGCACACTGCAGGACCTCTACTGCTCCGTGGTCCTGGTCTGTATCCTCCACCACCTCATCTTCTGTTTCTTGGTCCAAATTGGAACTAATATGTCCATATCTTGCAGGTGGTTTTATATATCTGTGTGACCACTCTCACAGCAGTGTGGACAGTTTTTCTGTGTTGGAACACTACTGACACCCGATTCTCTATTGGTCATATGTGATAGCAGAAAAAGTATTCAGATCTTTTAAGTGTTAAAAGTAGTTGTTAGGTTTTTGGCAAGAAAACTGAGGAGGCTGTACCAGACCTGCCAGCCACACACTGCAGTGATCACATACACACAAGACAGACTGGAGAGAGACCGACAAGAGAACCAAATTTTTACAGAGACCCCCTTTAAAACAAGGTGTGTATCTTATCATGTAGGTTTTTGTTCATTTAACACAAACTAGTTAGTAAGACTGGAGCTTTCAGGGCCCCTGGAGTTCCAGGGGCCTCAGGGCGGTTGCCCTTGCATGGTTGGTAATCCAGCTAGAGTTGCATATTAATTTCAATCTAAATGTTTCTCCTTAAAATTCTCGTCATGCAAATCTTTTTCTTTCTACTTTACAGGAACACACACATACAGAAATTCTGCATCTGTGTTTCCACATCTAATTGCAGCTGCATGATTCTTAAATGAACTGCTGTAGATGTTCTGTGAATCTTTTTTCAAACTTTCTCCCCTTTTCCAGCTTGACATATTTGTTATATTCGGCATCTACTCCACTAGAATTGAAAATGAAGCTTGAACCACACTGAGGCACTGGTGGGTACGTGAGAGTTCAGAATATCAGTGACTAGATCTACTGAGGCTGTTTCTGTGCTACTCTGCTCCTCCACCTTATGCTCTGCGGGTATGTGCCTTCATGGAGCATGTGTGAATATTTCACAGTAAGGACGTGACATAACCACAACAGAGACAGAAAAGACATGAAGGGCTGTCGAGGGGGAGAAAGAAACAGGATGCTGAGGCTGATAACTGACACCACAAGATTATTTACCAAAGACCCATTGACCTATCAGGGACCGACACCTCAGCTCTCTTACCAAAGATTCATCTATTTTCCTCAGTTCATGCCACAAAGGGATTCCTGTTTTTTCTGTGATGTATACACATCACTTATGTAATGTTGAATGCACTAATAAACAGACCCAAAAGTAAGACATGGATTTGGTTTATTTGTTATTCACAGAGATGCATTCTTACTGCAGGGTTAATATTGCACATTACATTACATTAATACAATAAGCTTCCTTTTTATTATATGAAAATACATCATGTATGTGAGCAAACAGCAGCGCTAGAGCTCTAAAGTGAGGAAGTGGTTGCAACGATCACATTGAAGCAGCAGCAGTGGTCATAGCAATAGCACAATGATGGTCTTTTACATCAGGATCTCTGATTCCTCCCAGTGATTATTATATAACCTGATTTGCTAGACTTTATTATGATATCTACTGGATTTTAAAGGAAGGGGTTGCAGAGGGAGACTCATCCCCAGAGGCAGGGTGTGGGGCAGAGACACTGGGTCTTAGCTGCAGGAGACTTGATCACCAGATCCTTGATGATCTCCACTGTACCAAACAAGGGGAACAGCTTGTCAGCGAAGCTCTCGTTGTAGGTGTAAATGTGGCAGTGTTTGTCCACGTCATAGAAGGACAGCTGGCCACGGTCGTAGTCGAGGTAGACACCCACCTTGCGGGGGATGAGGCTCGGCGGCAGGGCAGTGAAGGGCACCGTCAGGGCCTTCAGCTCAGTGCCCCTCTCCAGCCGCAGGGTCAGGTAACCCGTATCTGTGTTCAGGGACTTGAAGCCTTTCCTCAGGGCCAACTCTTTGGCTACACCCAGCCGCCAGTCCCGCTCACCCACCTCCACCTCCCAGTAGTGGCGTCCTGAGCCGAAGCCCTCCAGGCCGACAGCGCACCACCAGCCGTCGAAGCGTTGGTGGTAGTTGGGAACATCCTTCCTCTCGAAACCACAGCGCATCCTCTTCTCATCAGTGATGAGCAGATCAGGATTGGCTGTGTCCTGATCCAGAGTCACCTCAACTTTAAAGGAAAGGTAAGAGGTTTGAATCAAGAGACAGGTTTGGTACAGATTATACTAACTAGTAATAATAATAATGATGATGATTAAATGAATACCCTACCTGCAGCATCTGTGATCCATTCCCACACTGCAAAAAAAAGAGGACATTAAGGAATGTTTGTCTGATCACAAACAGCTGATGTTTCACAGACAGAGGGCTGTCAGTATGGAGGCAGAGGCTGCATCACCAGTATCAAAGGACCATACAGAAGATATTTATTCCCAACATTTTAACTGATGTTTCATCAGGCAAACTCCCATGTGAACAATAAAAAGGCTATTGTATATCTGCATACAAAAGACGATATCCCCAAACAATTTAATAGTGTATGCACAAAACCACATATAATGTCCCAGAGGAGGCTCTGTAGCCCAAACAGTAGCCTATATGTGATACATACGTAAAATGTATATTGCAAAAAACGTAATAAGCTATAGTCCTTTTTGGGACATTATGTGATTTTTCTGTGCATAGCAAATATGCAGATGTGAGTGTCTTCTATTATTTTGGTTCATACGTTCTCTTAATTGCAAGGGAAGCTGTTTTCATTTTTCACCTGCCTGTTTAGTCTTGTGTGCCAGACAAAGATCTTGCAGATCACAACGTTGCATCAATTAACCTTTTGGAGACTGAAAACATCTTCCTTTTCCTTTGTATGCTCATGTTGCTGTGCATCTGTACCCAACTGGACCCACAATTACAACCAAATATCGTTCTGTCATAGAAAAGATGGTCTACACTGAGAGCAGTGTGATGTTGATAACTACGGCAAACCAGCAGGGCTGGCTGTATGTCATGACTTTAAATAATATGCGAGTGATCTGTAGTGGAATCTGTGAATCTAAAGGATCTGGTTTTAAGTGTGTAAACTGATATGTAGTATAACACTCACCTGGTTGAGGAATGTAGGAGATAGCACCTGGAAGGACACAACAACGAGCGCATAAGGAAATGAAAATCTCCAGATTTACAATAAAATTTAACTTGAGTCAGTATTGATTTACAAACCAATCTTCTGAGTCCTCTGCTTCCACATGAGCCACTGCTGCGGTATGGTGTCCTGCAAGGACACACCAAACAGGTTTGCAAAACACCTGCACTATAAACCGATGACCAGCTAGTACGCCATGAGTTCAGCATACTCTGTGAATTGTTACCTTATCTGGGCGCTGCACCATTAAAGTCCACATAACCAGCTCCATAGCAGCCAGCAGATTGGGCGTGCGGCCCCAACGCCAGGCAGACTGCATGTCCTCCAGAACTTTCGCCACAGGTTCCCCGGGCCACACACTTTGCTGCAGGATGATCAGTGTGAATAAAATATGTCTACTGGGCACATTTTTGTTTTGTTCGTCTGAGTCATGTGAAGAGTAAATGTTATTTGAATATGTCCTACCTCAGGCTGAGCTCTCAGGTCCTTGATCCAGTTCAGGATCACAGTTTTGGCTTCCAGCAGGTCCTGCTCGTTAATTATATCGGGCTGTTTGCCCTCATCCATCTCGGGCCAGCCGTCTGTCTGCATGGGCCTCTTCTGCACGCAGTAACATAAATACCTTCAGTGAATAAACCTTGATAAACTTTGATTAAGTATAGAGATATTCTGTCACTACACCCTGAAAAGCACCTTGCTCTCTAACATGGAGGCCCACTGTAGGATGAAGGCCCTGCAGAGAGAGGTGGGCCAGGTGTCATTCTGGTTCCAGATGTGCTCCAGGACCGCTGACCTCTGCAGAGGGGGGAAGTTGGGGTTAATGATAGGAAGACATAGAGCTAAAGACAAACCCTGCTGGTCTACTGGCCCCTCATTTATGATAATAAGGACAAAGGAAAATGACGTCACTCATAATGATTGCCTATGTACAAAACAATTCTGGTTTCATGAGCGAACTGTTACCTGGCACACTCGGCTGAGATCTCTAGCCAGATCCACAATGAACAGCTGATCCTCATCCAAAGGCTCCCTCTTCTCCTTCTTCGTCCTCTTGTGTGATTCCTGTGAAAAAAAGGATGATCTGTGGGAAACTGTTCGGAAAGGGTCCTCATTAAAAAAGGACGTTTACAAACTGCTTTTACAAGTGCCTTAGAGAGTAATTAGGTCAAATGAGAAAGGAGGTGGTCACTCAGCCTGATTAAAATGCACATAGTGACTCTGTTCCTGTCAGCAGAAAAGAAAGACGCCCCTCCCTTCCAGACTCCCTGCTTCCATCTCACTAACAACTCCCCACACACAGTGGCTCCCTCACTGAATTAAACCAGGAACGGAGAAATGCGTGCAGTCACATGGTACTAAAATTGCTGTTTTGTCAACTGTCGACTTAAATATGAAGGTGACCCAAAATAACAGGTTTGTACGTTAAACACAGAGTGTTGCACCAAAACTTGATACCTTTATCTTGGCCGTTAAGGTTTTAGCCGGCTCCACCATGAAGTGAAAACATTGCATCATCTTGGCTGGTGTGTAGCAGAGTCCTGCAGTGAATAATACAAATACATAGTTAGCAGTTTCAAGTTTCAAGTTACCTGGTTATATGGAAATTGACTTGTTAAATCAGGCAGTTTACCACTTAAACTTAATAAACAGTCTAACATTTGAGGGCAAATATCTGATTTTAGGTGTTGAAGCATACATCTGTTTTGGTCTCTGATACTTAACACCGTCTCATCTGCCCACTGGCCTTCAGTCAGCCTGTAAACTGGCACACTGCTAATGCTCAAATGCAAAACACCAGTATGTCATGGAAATCATTACACATGTGATGGAAAAGTTTGCTCGGCCCTTAAGAACACATGACACCTGAGTGTGATCACAACAGCTTATTAAAAGCTGTGTGTTGTTCATGTCAGTCCCAGATTAAAAGCGCCTCTGATGAGACACAAGGATCCAACAGAAAGTTTTTCAGGTCACATCAGAGGCCACAACACATCAGTGATCATTAACTGGAGCAGAAAAAACAGGCGGCCTGCGCACTTGCAGAGCCACAGTCGTGCCTCAGCTGCTGTCTGACTGTGTCCTTGGTTAGTCTCTCTCTCTCTTTTTCTGTCTGTCTTGCTCCTTTCCTCTTTATGTCCCTCTCACTTTCTCTCCACCGTCATCTGCAGAAAAATACGTGAGCTCAGCCTGTGCCTGGTTGGCATTTCAGTAGTTAGGACGTCCAGTTTTCACAGGCTTTTGTGCTGACCCAGACCGAGACGATGTTGGTGAATGCACTTGCATAAACAAATCTGGACTCGCATGTCACTTCACCCCCATTTAATGCAACAAAACTAGTGTTTATCTGCAGGTTCATTAAATAGAGTCATAAACAATCCTGGTTAAGTTATTCAGGTGATTTAAAAAAAAAAAAAAAAAGCTGAAGCACTAAGCTATTTGTATATACATCACCAGGTTACGAGCTTTATATGTTTTGCACAATGCATGCAGTAATGTTGATTGATATACAAAGATGCACATAGTAAAGAACATTTTTGCATATGAACTGTGGACTGCAGAGAAAACAAGCTACAGGGCATCTGAAAAGAAAATGCTCCGTCAGAAAGGTTTATTAATGTCATGGGAAAGCATGACCAAGCAGTTTCTGCAGCGTGAGAGCGACCCAGTTAGAGGCCAGCTGATGACTGCGCATGAGGTAAGACACACAGCCGTGTGACTTTGCGGCAAACTGGGATCATAGATACAGTGCGAATCTTTACCCACGGTGCAAAATGATTTATCTACAGATGTGCATTTAAAAGAGAGTCGTATTTTACACATATATGCTGGTCATGTCTTGCAACTCGTTCCTGCAGTGCGTCCAACCACACAACCACACAAATAACACGGATGACCATGGCGCACGGCGCACGGCTTACCTTTCTCCAAAGAGGTTTGGTGAAGAAGATTTCTGCTTCTGTTGCGTTAAAAGCGAGCAGCCGCCCGGTGCAGGAAGTGTTTGGTCCGTGTACTGCAGTGTCTGACCTTGTTTACACACCAGACTGACAGTCGGGTACTCGGGCAGCTTCGGTTTTCTCCGTCCGTGACGCTCGAGATTCTCCGGTGGACAAAGCGTGCAGCCATGTTTGTAAGGTCACCATGCTGCTTCTGGCACAGTTTAAATGGAAAACCTCTTCCGCGGCAGATTTAAGTAAAAGCTGTGATTTCTGGCTGCAAACCCTTTGACGGTGGTGGAAGTAATTAAATACATTTACTCTAGTACTTTACATAAAAATGAATTTGAGCTACTTGTACTTTACTTGAGTGTTTCCATTTTCATAATCTGCTGCCTGAAATACCTTGAGTGTTGCATGTTGTTCACAATACTTTTAATACTATACTGTACAGTAATACTTACTAATGTTTTAAGTGCAGGGCTCTTTAACTTCAGGCCACTTAGACTTGATCTGATGAGGGTATTTTGAATTTCAGGCTGTCACATATTCACAGTAGATTGCAGATTGTTGCCCCCCTCTGGCTTACTGATCATAGACTTGATGTGTGAAATGTGACAGGGAATATCGTAGGTCTGCTGCTTGTTTCTAATTAAAAAGCTCGGCTCATATCATCTCTGCTCATGTGACTGAATCAGTCCTAAATCCCAGATCATGAAGTCAAAACTTCTAAGATTTTGCACAGGATAAAAAACATTTGACCTCTTCCAACATGTGCCAATGTTATTTTTTTAATGATGCCAGAGAGGACAACACAGCTTGTGAGCTAACATGAGAGTCATGTTTTATTTGGGTAACTGTAAAGTTTGACAAACAGTGATATTTTTGTCTTTTACAGTCAAAGGGGACAGCTGAGACACTATCCTGCCTGCAGCCTCCACGGCCTGTGGACCTCGCCTGGATTTTCCGAGGAAATTACCACTTTTAACATGAAACACAAGTTACTGTTAATATGGAAATATTAACATCAAAACTTATTGCTCACAATGGGTTTTTCTTTACCCACTGAGAACCAAATACATAAAAATTTCTCAATATTCAATATTCTCAATGTTACTTTTAGTTGAAAAGTTCAAGAAAAGATGATGATGTTTCTTTATTGAATAAGGCTAAATGCTAACTGAATATTTAACCAGCTCCTGCTGCTCACAAACACTGTCCTTGAACAGTGAAGAGTCATTGAGGCTCATTAGATCTTTGGAACATATTTGGGATATTGTGTTTAGCTAATTGAAGTCCATAAGAGAAGAAGAACATACATTTTATGACAAATGTTGTTTACCTTTTTTCCCAATCATGTTTGAACATTGAACATTACTTGCAGTTTATTTGTGAATCTTAACAGCAGCTTCAGAGCTGACAGAGAAAGACCATAAGAAACACTTGTACGGGGGCCTGTGAGAAACTGGATCAAAATTCCCCTTTTGAATTTTCTTTGCTGTCTTTCACACACCCACACATACACACACACACGCTATACAGCAATGGGAAATATAACTGAACCATCAAAGGTCAGCCTCAGTGTTACATAATTACATTAGTCCATCGACAAAGCAAAAGTGTTTATTACATTTGTTTGAGGAACATAATGAGGAAGCCCTCATTCTACCTCAATAAATACAATACATGACAATATGCAGGGCAAACGTTTGGCATGTGCACACAGTAGTTTACAGAAAATAAGAGACGCACAAAACCGGTCTTGACAAGAGCCTTTGTTTTCATTTCACATTCACCCCACTTCAGTCTGAAGCCTTCTGGAGGACAGAACAGCAGACCCAAGGATCAAATGTTTCATAAGAAAGTGAGAAATCATTGAGTCCCATCTGCCTTAACAGATGCAAAGTGATAAAAAAAATAAACCTTTTGTTGATGCATATTCTTCTGATTCTAACTTGAACTTGGAAGGCACTCATTAGCACCTGAACCACATGCTGAAGCAGTATGCCACAGCCTCAGCAGCATACAGAAACATGCCTTACAGCAACTCTTAATCAAACAGGTTTCTGATAACCATAAAAACTAGACACTGAGACCTCTGGCTCAGGAACAGCAGAACCAAAGAAGAGAGCAAACAGCAGAGATGTATTGACTGACATATAATTAACAAAGTAAATAGTGGTTCTCTTTTTGGTATATTGTAGTGGTGAAGTCTTCAAGATGTACCAGCCATCTCGGTAAATGTTCACATCCAGTGATTCTCTTTTGAAATTCATCAGCACGGTACAGTCAACTGTCACAAAGTGTTTTTACATTCAATGTGCACAGCCAGAAGTGTCTGTTCCTGACTTTGGTCCGTCTCTCAACGTAAACACAGTCTTGAGGTATCTGAATCCACTTCTGCAAAGTGTGAAGGACCCAATTGTGACCGATCTTCAATACGCATAGTCTTCTTGTAAGTCCGTCCATTTGTATAAAGCTATCAAATGTCTTTCCTGCTCATCAGGCAGCTGGAGTGAGCATCACACAGGTAGAACAGCGCTGTTGGTGTCCGAGCTGACTGGATGAGGTGCGTCGGGCTCTGTGTTGGTGTAGATGTCCAGACTAGGCGAGAGGATGTTGTATGGCAGCTCCATGGACTGGCGGACACTCTCTTCATATGTTGGAGGAGGCTGAAGGAAAAATTAGATCGATTTTTGAATCCGAGTTTGAAAATATATTCAGTGTCCAATTTATTAGGCATCCTGTATGGTGTAATGCAATCCAATACAATTTTTCTACTACCAAATCTACTTTAATGACACCTATAATGTTCAGTTTTTGTTGACACTGTCATAGGTAGGTGTTAATTCAGTAATGTGTTTCAGCATTGTGGTCCTAGTGATGCTTTTGTACTGGACTGCACTGTATTGATATGTGTTTCAGCCCCCCTCATGTATGTAAATAGGGAGGACAAAAAAAACGCATGTTGTCCAGTACAAAAAACTTAACACTGTCATCTTCATAAGGATAAATGTTATAGCCACGCTGTTGTATTGGATTACATTAGATTGTGCTGGTGTACCTAATAAAGTGGACACTGAGTGCTTATATTAAATGCAAAGCTTTGGAATGAATGGTGTTACTTCATTTTGTTGACACATAGGACATGTTGCAGATTCATCCAGCACAGCAATGAGCAAACTTAACTGCAACAAACTAAAGAGCAACTAAAGCTGCACTAATCAAATATTTTATATACAATGGCTCATATTCCCTTTTCCTGTGTTAAAATAAAAATAATACAAACAGTTGATCATAAAACAAATCAAAACAATGGTTGAATGGTTTCTCACATTAAACACAATATGACTGTGCTTAATGTGAGAGTGTTCCTGACTCACCAGACGGTTTGTTACACACAACCATCTGGGAAGTTGTCCATGGAAACTGTGGCAGGCACTTTCAAAAAGTACTTGGCAGGTGATTGGATGAACCAACTGCCTATCACTGTCTACCTCGGGCGAACTAACACCAATCAGATCAACAAACCATATGTTGTAGTAGATCTCTTGCCAAAGGGGGAAGAGTGAAAACATGTATATAGTCTCAGTTCTGATATAACTGATGCTGAAGCAGCAACTACGCTAACCTCTTAAAGAGCCGCCACGGTTGTTTTCAAATGAGCAGTCACGTCTCTCGCTGTCAACACACCTAAACTATGCCTGTAGCTGTAAGTACTTCCTTAGAGGACGCCAACTGGCCCGAAGTGGCTGTGGTCTGGACACAAAGACAGAACTTGAAGCTTGGCAAGATGGATTTTTGGCTCGCGTGATCTTGTGTGATGTTGTGTGATTTTGTGATCTTGTGAATTCTGTTTTCCTCAGGAATTGGTGGAGACCAAAAACAGAGCTAAAAGAGAGTAAATACTAGACTTACATTTGCCAGATGAAGGGTAACATCCCTCTCTGTCTGCTGGATGTGTAAATAGACAACTTTTTTTTGCAAACATGTCCGGCATGATAATTTTAAATGGTCATAACTGCGTTGCTGCATCTACAGTTTATTGCACTGCTCCAAGTGGTTAAAAATAAACCAGGCAATTCAGTTTCATTTGGTAACACTGTCGAATAAACCGCAACTGATTTACTGATTCACTTGCTGCTCACTTGGCATTGAGGAGAGTTCACATATTGTGATTATTACAAGATCTTCTATTTTTTTTCCAGTTTTTATGGGGCTTTTCCTCATTTGCTATCTGTCTAATATACGTGTGTGAAGCCATTTGAGAATATTATTGTAATTTACAGGCATAAAAATAAACCATGCACTTTATACGCCTGAAACAGTATAACCACCAGAAGTAATAACCACAAAATTCAAGAAAATTAAAACATCCGAAGCAGACAGACAGAAAATGTTATTTCCCAGGATGAGTGCAGTGCTTAAAACGTCCTGAGGTCTGATGTATATCCCTCAAAATAAGTGGAATATGTTTGTATTTACATTACCAATTAATCAGTTCCACGCTGGACCCCTGAAACACTTTCTCTCCAAACTTTCTGATCACATCTGGTAGATTCATGCTCTCTGACTTAGTCTTCTTATCTTTTAATTGCTTGGGGACCCTCAGGCGACAAGAGCAACCCTACAACCCTGCCCTCTGTGTGATACACACACACACACACACGCACACACACACACACACCAGGCCGCAAAGTTTTACTACTATCCTGCCTCAGGCCACAGGTCAGACAGGGGTAAATTATGGGGGGCGACTTTTCAGTGACTAGTGATGGGATGAGTGGAGAGTACTGTGTGTGAATGTTCTTTCTTTGTGTGTGTGTGTGTGTGTGTGTGTGTGTGTGTGTGTGTGTGAGAGAGGGAGAGAGAGATGGGCAGTCATGCTAGGGACTGTTTAATTAAGGAAAAAAATGGGAGGTCAAAGAAGAAAAAAAACAGTAGAAGACAGGAGCACAAAGCTGCATTCCCAGGCACTGTTTGCACTCACGATGCTAGCTTTAATTATGTTTGATGTGCCTTTTTCTCATTACCTTGTTTGCTGAAGCGTTGTGGGAGTCAAAAGCTCAGCGAAAGATCAACACAGTAAAACCTTGAAACGCGGCTGCCAACGCAACTCAGCAGTGAGCATTAGATGAGCTGATAATGCATCTTGTTTACTGCACTCTGAACGCAGTCTAATCTTTGAACAAGCTCTTGTTACAATATTGTTTGACGGGGCGGTCATAGTAGAGAGTCTGCTTCTTATCATCGCCATTCATTATAAAACTACAGATGAGGGGCCTCCGCAATGAGACGAGTTTATCTGAGCTTCGGCATTCCTTGATCTGAACTTTGAAACAGCACCTGAAACACTTCATTGTCAAAGCATTTCTGATTGTATCACGTGCTGTGACGCAGCCCTAATCCTTAATTTAGCCTACCTCAGTCACAATGGGTCCATTGAGGCCAAAGCGGTCCGCGATCATCATGTGGATCTGCCTCTGGCGGTCCTTCTTTCGGACGCTCTCGTAGGAGGGGAGCCTCGGCAGGGGGGCCTCCAGTGTGGGCAGGCTGTAGCTGGAGGGCAGGCCGACGTAGAACAGCTGACCCGCCTGCTGAGACACACACACACGGGCCCAAACACAGAGGAACGGTTATGAAGACATGACAGGAAACAGAAGCTTTTATGAGCTGATTATTTGTGGATAATGGTCCAAATATACCCCCTAACCGAAACCCACTTTGAAACGTACTTTGAGCTAAATCTACCCACTAATATGTGAACTGTACAGTGTATGTTGTGAGAGGGAACTGAGTGTGTCTTTATGTACTGCAGCAGTGTACACAGGAAGGAAGGCTGATGCTTTGAGCAGCTAATAGCAGATGATGCCAGTGCACTAATGGGCTCTCACCTGAGTGTTGTTGTCATCCATGATCTGACTCTGCTCGAGACAAGGAGATCCCACCAGTGTCTGCCTGCTGCTGTAGTACTGAGGAGGAGCATCCTGTAAAACCTCAGTTATTAATTAAACTGTTACAAGCATTTATCAGTTTAGATGTTCATTAGATGTTCTACATGATGGTTCCTTGTTGCTCTGTCTAACACTGCAATTAGTCAGAAATCCACTCATTTCAGCCCAATTGACCAATTTTCACGCCTTGTTTAATCACTGTAGACACTGGCTGGTTTAGCAATACCATAAATTATCTAATCAATAAGACGAACACCCTCCGATTTCCGTGCCTCCTCCCCGTTCCACCCCCTCTAAAACAAGACCTGTCAGTGTCTCACTGTATGAGGTGCAGGAATCCTGAAAAAAGCTGCCAGGAAAGCTAGGTAATTGCTTTGGGTCTAAATGAGTCTCCCTTTGTGTGGAGAACAATGTGGTGTCCTACTGTGTCATCAGGGTCCCTAGGCAACAAACCACACCGTGTGGTCTTTTCAGCATCTCTCTATTCCCCTTGTAAATGCAGCAGGTACCTCTTAAAGAGCACACTCCAATACACATTATGGCCTTGTACGTCATTTGGGCCGGCATTACAACAAAGTCAATTTGTCGCCTGACTGAGATTTAAATCCAGCATGAGGCTAAGAGATGTTAGGACAGATGATAGGATCTCAGACTCAGAGGTGACAAACACTGAGTGGTATTGAAATATCAGAGTTATCGTTTTCCCAGGCAGTTAAAGAATGACATCACTCAAACTCGCTCTGACGACCTTTGCCATAACCCATCTCAGAGAGAGAGAGACGACACCAAAAAGGTGATGTCAAAGGTCACTTTCCCTCATTGGTTGTACTTTTAAGAGGCAAAAAAAAGTCCTCAGGAAAGAGGGGAAAAAAAGGAGACTTGTCCCTTTGTCTCCCGCCATTGATTCAGCCAGTGTGAAAAAGCACAACCGTGTAAAATCAGTGTTGAAGTCGGGGGAGGACCCAGCGGCAGTGTGCCTTTTTCACCACCACAAACCTAAAGGAGATCCATTGTCCCCCTTGTGTCCCCAACACCCACAGTGGGGTCTGCCCACTATTCATGGCGCAAACTGAGGCAGGGAAAGGTATGTGACTATGAAGTTGAAGACATGAAATGTCCCACAGCAATACAATGGAAGGGTGTTTGTGTGTGCGTGTGACTTCACTCTGTGTCTTCTTTTACAATCACATACATCAATTACATGTTCAGGAAAATTACCCGACAACTCATATGTGTATTAATAATCCCATGAAGCTAACTGGCTTCATGACCACACTGGCTTGATTATGAGTTTAAGTAGCCAGCATTGTCTTATCAGGTACACTGTGTGTGGATACAGCTGTAACAAGAGGTCAGCATGGATCACTTTGTACCAGTGAGCCGCTCTGTTAGTTCTTTAAATGGGACAACAGAGCTTCTCCATTAAAACCACAGCCGAGCCGAGCCAAGCTTCCTGTCTGCTGAGGGGGGAGGTTTGAGTTGTGTCTCTGCAGTCCGATGATAACCCTCAAACTTCACCCCTGAGACTCACAGAGGTGAGAAACAAGTCAGAAAGAGGAAGCACAGAGAATGGGCAACCAGTGAAAAGTTACCTCGATGCTGTGTTTATATTTCCTTTTCACCTCACCCTGCACCATCGCCTCCAGCTTCACAAACATTCAAGCAGCTATCTTTAGTAGATGGAGGGATGTGTGGTGGTGGAGGCGTGGCGCCTGTTGGAAATTAGATTAATAATGATACAAAATGTCACGCGCTCGCTTAAAAACCTAAAAGATTAGGTTGTTTTGCTTCACCTACTATGCCGATGTTAGAAACAGAATCCGATTTGTAATGATTTCATTACACTGGGGCCAAACTAGCATCAATGTATGTGTTAAGTGCTAATTCTGTCCAATTCCATTAGAGTTGCTGTGGCAGTCAGAGAGATCTCGGTAGGGCAGCTAATTCAACTGAGGCGAAACCATTGCCTGACAATTATCATATGAAGTTTATTCTAGTCCTTTTTCCCACAGCCATGCAAATTGAATCTGACACTTCTTAATGGCTCTACACTGGGTGCGCACGGTGTCTTTGAGCCTGGGTCCTCTCTCTTTTCCAGTGTCATCTCAACAGCTCAGCATACAGGTCACTTTAAAAAAGAAAAACTCAGCACTTTTTATACTTTGTTTTCCTCTTACCATATCTGCATGTGGCCCCTGATAGGAGCGCAGCTTGCAGCACTGTGGATCCTTGCGGTAAATAATGGACAGCAGCACCACGATAACCACAAAGAACACCAGAGAAGAAACTGCAGGGAAGAAGGAAATGTCTGTTAGTCACATCTAAAAAGACACTGTGTCTCCAACACCTTGTACCACAACTCATAAAAGAACGGCATCGGAGCAGTTTTATCAGTTTAAATCTGTGAATATGTGAAGTTTGCTATATGAAATATGGTTGATTCCCTCTGAACACTTTTGATTGACGGTCTGTCTCTACATTTTGATCACTTGAAGGTGTAATCTCTCTCCTCTGCTCTGCCTGTCTATCAAGAACAATGACAGCTTGAAAATAATAGACCTGATACTGTAGACCAATTCTGTCATTAGCCGTAATTATGGTTTAGTGCTTTGAGTGCAATTTGTGACAATCAAATTAGCTGCTATCTACTGTTACCACATGTGGAACGAAGAAAAAAATGTAGTCACCCTTATAATGCTGCAAGGTGGCTATAAATGAAGTTCAAATATCACTCAGTGAACATCTGCTGAATCACATGATTAAAATGACATCTTCTAAAGGATATCAAGCTAAATCTTCTTTCTTTTTAATGTTCTTGGCAGTTTAAATGTTTAACTTACAGGATGCAGCGAGCACTGTGAGTTGCTCCGATGTCAGATGTGAGGAGGGAATGGTCGGACTTGCAGCTGTGGACATTTCTTCTGTGGAAACTGTGAATGTTCGCTTCAGAGATCCTCCTGAGCTCATGAGACTCAGCGCAGACGCTCTCATCTTACATATCAGAGAAAAAGAAACGCAGACCGGTTCTAGTGCCCTCCTTCATCGTCTGCTGCGTCCCGGACTGAGCGGTCCACATGCGCTCCGCGAGTGGGATCAAACTCCGCTGGGTAAACACGCCACAGCGCGTGCGGTGAGCCCGTGAGGGCGCACTGACGCCCTCTCCTCGTGACGTCGCTCCTGCACCGCGCTGGACGTCTGTCGGCGTTTGGTTTATGGGCTGACTGGCAGGCAGCAGCGGCCACTCAGGCAAACAGATTTACTGCTTAGGCTAATTGACGTGGATTTATTTTTTTTAAGTCACGAAATGTCCCACAGGCGGGAGAGGTTTCTGACTTTTATGTAAAAAAGATCCACGTGTCAACATATGGTAGCTGCATATTCATTATTATATTGAGAGTTCAACTCAATCCAAATAGGAAGTAGACAACTGCTGCTCCCTCCGCCGTCTGAGATGAATCCACCCAGACCAGTAGGTTAACACACTGGATGCCTGAGCTGGACTCCAGTTACCCTGGAGACTGTGGGGATCCGGGACGGTCTCTACGCAGACAAAGGGCCCCTAAATGAAGCGTTAGTATTCATGGATTGGATCTATGTAAAATATGCATTCTTTTTGAGCTCAAATTGCCTGTAATATATTGCATTTTAGCTTTTTTGGGGGGTGGTGGTTGAATCTCAAGCATTGCAGATCTGCCCTAAAATTATTGGATGACATGACATGGCAAATCTCTTTTTATTTCATTTCAGTCAAAAGTGGCCATGACCTTGATCTTCCATGTAGACGCTCAAAGCAGATCAACTCTGAACTGCAACATAAGGCAAGAACCTGCCAAATTCACGCGAGGAGGCACAGATACTATCCTTGATCATCAGAAATATATATAAATAAAGAATGCAGATGATTTTATGAAAAGGGCTGTATTTAACTGAAGATGTGTACTGGAGAACTCTTAAGGGACTCCATGGGGATGTGTTATGATAAAACTTATGCAGGAAAAGTTCTGTTACTTGGAGGCAACATCAAGTCTGGGCTAAATTAATTTCTGGTCCTCAGAGAATGAAAGAGTTCACAAACATTGCATCTCTACTGATTTGATTTAAGAGCAACTTCATTTTTTTTTTTCTTTAATAAGATTTATTTATGAATCTACAAAACAGGCGGAATCCAAGAGATAACATGTTAAAGTGAGAATGTTTTCATCAGAAAGAGAGGACAGCTGCTTACAATTAGCTTGTGTTTATCTTTAATGTTTGCAGTGACATATGTGAGCTTATCCTGAAGTGGAGGGGGTCTTTGTGTGATGCTTGTAAAAAAAACAGAAAGGAAATGATCTTGATCTAAATGTTTTGAATAAGTAATGAGGCTGTAGTTCCATATAGTCCATCCTGTAGGACTACTGAATGTCCTTTTTGACTTCATTCCTAGAGTTTAGAAAGAAATTGGCAATATGCCTTTCATTTGATTTATCTCTAATGTGTGTAGGTGCATGTAAATGTATGGATATAGTTTTTCATAGGTGTGTGTGCATTGCTGTATGTATTTAGGCATTTTCAGGTGAATCTGTGGTGTGACTAGGCCTGGGAGAACGTCCACCTGTCTGTCTCTGTGTGTGTGTTACGTGTGTGATTAAGATCTTGAAGGCCATTGCCATAGGATGGGTTCGGTACCTGACATGTAAATTATCAGTAAATACTGTAATATGACTTCTATTTGTCAGGATATGGTCCTGAAGAGGTGACAGGATCCAGTTTTTCACAAGAAAAAAGCTAAAACAGAAAAATAGACATTATTTTAATGAAATATTATAAGAAGCCTTGCGTGGGTCTTGAATCCCACTTAGGGGACCAGTGCTTTAAATTGTTGGGTTGGGTTCTTTAATTTAGTCTCTTTTCTCTCTGGATGACTGTCTCTGTATGGATTACAATCATTACAACTCTGATTTACGGGACATAATGTTCTCTACATGCAATGTCATGAACCCAGGAGTGCTGCCAAAGGCCATCCTGATACAATTGCTGGCCTGCCTACTGCATCCCCCAAGCGGGCACCCCTTTCCTTCATCCATGCATATGGGCGCCACAGCATGGATATAATTGTGAACATTTGTTACGACTTGGCAAGTGAACCCAAGTGTAACACAAGAGGAAATGAGACTGGAATTTGAATTAAGGGATATGGGACATGAGCTGGGCAGGCTGGAAGCGTGGGGGCCTGGGTTAGTGGCTGGTTGTGATGAGCAAGGGGCTGGAAGAAGAGCAGGGCAGATGAGATGAAGGGGCAGCAGACAGGGTCCAGGGCAGAGCAGACAGGACTGCAGGGAGATGGGAAGTAGGATTAGTCGCACCTTTTCAACCGTTTATATTTTTGCCATTGTTTAATTTGCAGAATGAATGTGTCAAACATTTGTAAGCAGAGTCAGTATGCTTTACATTTTTGCCATTGTTGGATTTGCACCTTGTTTAGATATTATATTTGCACTCACATTCACACATTTGCACTGCAACTACCGCACAATTTGACCCGGCCCTGAAGGGGTCTTGGAGTTTCAATGCGCTCAAAACACTGGAAAGGGAGCAACAGAAAGTTTTTTCTCTCAACACTGTTGTTTTATACAGAGATACACGATATAAAAAGAACAAGAAATAAAAGAAAAATGATAGTGTTTATAATTTTTGGAGACATTGCAGCAACCTGAGGATGGCGGGCGACACCGTGTGCGCGCGCCGTTCAGAATGCTCCCTGCACGCGCTCCCACTTAACTGGAGTCGAAAAAATGGTGGCCAGCGCTCGAGTACAGAAGCTTCTCCGCCGATATAAACTCGCGATTGCCGCTGCACTAACTATCCTCCTGATCCAAGGGCTTGTGGTATGGAGTCTGAGAAATCTAGAAGAAGGCGAGGCAGAGGTGAGCCGCAGTCCCTCCGGTTGTTTATGTCTCGACAGTGATTCGGTTGGTTTTAATTGTAGAGCTAGCCGTTAGCGCTTAGCTGAGCTCGCGCTGTGTTATGATACAGTAACGTTAGCGACGCTAGCTAAGTTAGCAGTCGGAGAAAAGCGCCGCTCTGAAACATTTTAGTAGAGACTAGCCCTGGTGTGTCTATTTGTCACTGACCCCAGCACCGCAGACTGGTACCGTAAAAAACTATAGAATGCTGCGCTACATGTTTAAAACTGTGAAATTACTGGAGCTGATGGTACTCTTTATCTTTTATCTTAGTTAACTTGTTAGAGAAACAGCAGTGGTCTTCACATCGGTCATTGTCACTACATTCCTTTTTGAAGTTACCTTGGTGTTAAGAAAATGTGACGATGGCCAGACAGAGGAAACGGACAAACCCACATTACTCATGTAAGAGTAAGATGATGTCTTTGAAATGATGCAACTTTTTGGGAACACGTGAAAGAGCTCGTTATGATTCAGTGATCGTTAACAGTTAATCAGTGTGAGCTGAGTCGCGTCATGTAGCTGTCCCGGGACATTCAGCGTCTGTTCCGCTTTATTTTTCATTCTCTCCTTCATTTTTAACCACCAGAGGCCTTTCTCTGTGGGGCTGCTCTGTCTCTGTGACCTTCACTCAGCTTTGAATCATGCCAAAACACCCAGAGAGGGAGCATAGCCCAGGGATACAGGTTAGAGTTAAGCAGAGACCAGCCTGCACTACATACCACTGAAACAGTGTATTTGCCAATAGCCAAATCCACCGTGGGAAGCGCATGTCGGTGTCTCCCTCGCACACCTGGAGCACACTACCTTGAGGCAGTGCCTGTTCCTCTTCTCCCTCTAAATAAGGTGAGGGGAGTCGTTAACAGATGTGACCTGTGGAGGGCTGTGCGTGAGTTACTGATGGAGTAACAGGAATGCGAGCTGAGACCTGAGTAGGGAACCGTGCTGTTTCTCTATCCTGATATGATAAGCGTGGATGATGAATAGTATTCCTCCTAACATGGACAGATTGCAGATCTGTGCCTGGAGGCACAGATGAGGCAGGCGGCAGATGTAATGCAGTGGCTGCAGTGGAGGAAAGGCATTATCAGAGAGGGGAAAAGAGGGATCATGGTTCTCTATTCAGTGATCTGTGTCCAGCAAGACAATTCACTTAACCGTAAACTGAACAGTAAAACAGTAAAACAGTAAACGCTCAATAAGCCTAGATGAAGTAATCCATTTCCTTTGAGGACACTTAAACATGACACTGTGACAAAACGGGAAATGTGACATTCATCATATTGCAGAAGTAATGTTCCTTTTTGACTTCAGTCACCTGTTTGCACTGTGAGCCTCCAGCCTTTCTGCTGCCTCGTCAGGTGCATTCAGGCTTAAACATGCTTCAGCAAAGATACAGAGGAATGTCTGTCGAGGTTTGAGGTTAACTGAAGCTCACCTAGGACTGTAAAGGAGCAAGTGCACACCTGTAAAATCTCACCACAACTGCACATAGTATTTGTTGTCCAGACTGTCCTTTTATTAATAATCAATTTCAATGGGTTTTTTTTTTTTCGGTAAATAATTTAAAGTTGGTCTCATTTCCCTTCCCTGTGAACTCTGCCTTCCGAAATGTGACGCTGCTGCTCATTGCGCTTGTCAGCCTGACATTCAACTATGTTGGCAGACATCTGTGTGAATGTCAGCGCACTGAGTCCTCGCATGTTTGCAGACACAGATTCAGAATCAAATTTCAGGTTCAAGAATGCAAATTAATCATCACTTCACGTCTGAACAGTGCAGTGACCGCATTCCTCCATACTCTGTGGTCCTTGAGTTAATTCACATCTGCTCTAATCAGTGGCTTGCTGTGCATGTGTGAACATGGCCACATACATTATATGAAAGCCCTTGTACAGACGAGGGAAAGGACTGTGAGGACAGAAGAAGACAACTCTGTCATCCTTGCATCACCCTCTGCGGAGTGCTTGCTGCCGCTTCTTGCTTCAGCAGATGGCGATGCTGATACGGTTTCGCTGGACTTTAATTGGAAAGTAAAGACGCAGCCTGGCTTGCCTTTGAATCAATACTTTTTTGACATGATGGTGTTAATTAAAAGCTGCGAGAACAAGTGATAAGGAAAATTGAAACGTTAGCCCTTGTTGCATGCTTGTCTTCTGTGTGAGAACATTTACTCTTGCAGCCAAAAAGTAGTAGTAGTCTTTATCAGTGTTCCCTGACAAAAGGCATAGATCTCCACAGTAGTGGTTTATATTAATTTTCAGCCACCGTGGAGAGAAAATGTACCACCACTGTGGGAGAAAGTGTGAAACATTATAAAATGTTAAAGGATGCTGAGAAGAAACGTTTTTATCATAATTAATTAATAAAATATGAAGCGCTTTCATGCTACAATTGGCGTCTGAACAAAAACTGGGACCAGAATCGCAATAGAAAAGGCACCAAGTTGTCTTATCCTCAATGTGGCTTTGTAGCTTTGCTGTTAAAAGGAACTTTTCCAAGAAAGACTGTTTACATGCAGATAAAAATGGAGTTGTTCTGAGAAATCACATTAATACGGAAATCAGAAAAACCATGAAGTGCACTGCAGTAATTGTGTAAAATCAGGAGTCAGCAAACAGATTTCTCCTCAACGCTTTTTTAGACTCACTCATTTCAGGTAAAATTTTACTTTGGAGTTCATTATTTTAGACACGAGGACACTGCTGTGCTTCTGTCACGTTGACACCTTTTGTGTCTAGGGTCAACTCCCATTAGAAACCCACTTATATGGTACATGGAGAGAAATTCTTTAGCAGAAATCTAGATGTTTGAACTGAGTGTCAAAGGAACCCTTGGATGAAAGGAACCCACTTTTCTTGTTTAGGAAATCAAGTTTCTGCTGAAATCTATCAAAAACCAGGCAACTCAAGTGCATGTAAACTCACTTAAAGAGGCTTGCACTGCAATGAATGGTATGTAACTGGGCTCCACAATACCTCTTACTGTAATGGGTTTGAGAGTGCAGTTGGCAAACATTAGCTGACTGCGCTGTGTTGGTTGGCAGCTGGTTCATTGGCAGTGAATTATCTGGCTCATTGTCCTACCACACAGCCCCGGCCCCTGTTCTGTTCCCACTGTCTCCCGGCTGTCGGCGTGCCAGCGGCGTGAGTCGAGCGAGCCCGCATTCTGCCATATCGCCTGACAGAGGCAGAAAGCCCTTAGCCCACTCACTGTTCTTCTTCCTCTACTTCGAGTACGCATTTTGAAGGGCTTTTTTGTGTGATCCAATAATCTACTGCGCCAAAGCTGTGATGCTGTTTGGCTAGAAGATTTAGAAATGGCTTAAGTCCTTTTTTCAAAGCCTGCCTTCCAGTTTTGAGGTGTGATTTGTGCTCCAGTAAGATTCTCACTATACTCTTGAATTACATATTCTGGAATTAAAATTAAATTACACACCTTGAAACTATAGGAAAAATCCCAGATTAGTGACGGTCGTGGTGCATGTATGCATAAAATCAGAGCACACACACACACACACACATACACATATGTAGTAGGTGGGGATTCTGTATGTAGCCTCCTTAATGTCTGAGTTTTTTATGCTCAGTCTGAAATGTGTGTGTGTGTGTGTGTGTGTGTGTAGGTATGAGAAAATGTGACACACTCAAATGTATACATTTATCCTGCATTTTCTGCCAGACGGTGCAGGTTTGTTGAGGTCCCCACAGTGAATCACTCGATTCATTATGTGTCTTTGAGTGTGTGAGTGTGTGTGTGTGTGGCTATCCAGAACTGTGCTTTTTGCAGATTAGCTCCACAAAAGGCAGAGGCTCAGCTAAAAATAACCCAGATCAGAGAAATGAAAAAACAAAACCAAATAAACACATCCTTCCCTCTGGGCCTCTTTTGGCTGTTGTCTTATTGGCGGTCTTCGTTTACCTTATGTCATTCTTGGATTGTGAATCAACACCTCCTCACAGTAGCAAGTGTCCAAGATGTTCTTATGGAATGAGTGGCACCAAATCTGGATTTAAAACGTATTTTTACTCTCTCTCTCTCTCTCTCTCTCTCTCTCTCTCTCTCTCTCTCTCTCTCTCTCTCTCT